>JAJJWW010016030.1:0-100324 GCA_023531295.1 Papaver armeniacum | reverse complement strand
GTCGCCCAAGTCACTTGTCTGACATGGTTTCCAAGATTAGACCCGACCTCCCAATGGTCGCCCAAGTCACGCTTTGCAAGCATGGTTTCAAGATTAAGGGCCGACCTCCCAACGGTCGCCCAAGTCACGCCTCGCAAGCATGGTTTCCAAGATTAGACCGACCTCCGCCTGGTCGACCCCCGTGCTATGGTTTTAAGATTAGACCGACCTCCCAATGGTCGCCAAGACACGCCCGCAAGCATGGTTTCCAAGATTAGACCGACCTCCTAATGGTCGCCCAAGTCACCCTTTGCAAAGCATGGTTTCCAAGATTAGACCGGCCTCCCAACGGCTGCCCGGGCTCACCCGGGGTGAAGCATGGTTTCCAAGATTAGACCGACCTCCCACGGTCGCCCAAGTCACGCCGCAGCATGGTTTCCAAGATTAGGACCGACCTCCCAATGGTCGCCCAAGACACGCCAAGCATGGTTTCCAAGATTAGACCGCCCCACCAATTGTGCCAACTTCCCACTGTCGCCCGGCCGCACCTGGGCCCACTGTGTGCTAGCCTCTCGATTTGTGCAAAACTACGGAGGCAAGATTCGAAATCCTATTTATAAAAGGTCGGACAAGCCTCCTTCAATTTTCTTTACGGTTTTGTTGTTAATAGTTTGTCACCGTCTTATGTTACCTCGCAACAAAGCCCTGTTCGAGCTAAGCGAGGGGACTTAATGTTGATGGTGGATTTTTAGACAAGGGGTAAAATCGTAAAACCCCATGACCTAGTGTTTACCCGCAACACATTAACTAAGAGCATTTAACTCGGTGTAAATAATTAATAGGGGTATTTTTTCAAAATACCAAACATTGGTTTCAATTACGTAACCCTAATTCCAAAACCAAGCCGTATACCGCGCACCATGGCAACCATGCCAAACCAAGCCGCATACCTAGGCACCATGGCACCATGCCAAACCAAGCCGTGAGACGCACCATGGCAACCATGCCAAACCAAGCCGCACCGCGCACCCATGGCAACCATGCCAAACCAAGCGCATCTGCGCGCCCTTGCAACCATGCCAAACCAAGCCGCTCTGCGGCGCCACCATGGCAACCATGCCAAACCAAGCCGCATATCGCGTGCCATGGCAACCATGCCCGAACCAAGCCGCATACCGCGCACCATGGCAACCATGCCAAACCAAGCCGGCACTCTCGCGCACCATGGCGACCATGCCAAACCAAAAGCCGCACTCTGCGCACCATGGAACCATGCCAACCGTCGCATATCACAAGACCATGGCAACCATGCCAAACCAAGCCCCAGCACTCTGCACCATGGCAACCATGCCAAACCAAAGCCCCACTTTCCCACCATGGCAACCATGCCAAACCAAGCCGCATCGCGCACCATATAGCAACCATGCCAAACCAAGCCGCACTCTGCGCACCATGGCAACCATGCCAAACCAAGCCGCACTGCGCACCATGGCAACCATGCCAAACCAAGCCGCACCACGCAGCACCATGGCAACAATGCCATATTTCCGAGCCGCTATGCCTTTGGCCCACGCCAAACATAGCGCCCTAGGTTTGCAAGACTTGCAACTAGGTCAACATGGCCGCACGTGCCATTGGCACATGCCAACACGTGACGCAAGCCATATTTCTAAGCCGCCATGCCTTGGCCCACGCCAAACATAAGCGCCGCAGGTTTGCAAGACTTGCAACCAGGTCAACATGGCCGCACGTGCCATTGGCACATGCCAACACGTGTCGCAAGCCATATTTCCAAGCCCATTATGCCTTTGGCCCACGACCAAACATAGCGCCCTAGGTTTGCAAGAGACTTGCAACTAGGTCAACATGGCCGCACGTACCATTGGCGAGATGCCAACACATGGCCGCAGCCATATTTCCGAGCCGCTTATGCCTTTGTCCCACGCGAACATAGTGCCCTAGGTTTGCAAGACTTGCAACTAGGTCAACATGGCCGCACGTGCCATTGGCACATGCCAACACGTCCGCAAAGCAATATTTCTAAGCCGCTATGCCTTGGGCCCACGCCAAACATAGCGCCAGGTTTGCAAGACTTGCAACTAGGTCAACATGGCCGCACGTGCCATTGGCACATGCCAACATGTGCCCGAAGCCATATTTCTAAACTGCTATGCCTTTGGCCCACGACAAACATAGCGCCCTAGGTTTGCAAGACTTGCAACTAGGTCAACATGGCCGCACGTGCCATTGGCGCATGCCAACACGTGCCGCAAAGCCATATTTCTAAGCCGCTATGCCTTGGGCCCACGCCAAACATAGCGCCCTAGGTTTGCAAGACTTGCAACTAGGTCAACATGGCCGCACGTGCCATTGGCACATGCCAACACGTGTCGCAAGCCATATTTCTAAACCGCTATGCCTTTGGCCCACGCTAAACATAGCGCCCTAGGTTTGCAAGACTTTGCAACTAGGTCAACATGGCTGCATCGCGCCATTGGCATGCCAACACGTGTCGCAAGCCATATTTCCAAGCCGCTATGCCTTTGGCCCACGCCAAACATAGCGCCCTAGGTTTGCAAGACTTGCAACTAGGTCAACATGGCCTCACGTGCCATTGGCACATGCCAATACGTCCGAATGCCATATTTCGAGTCGCTATGCCTTTGTCCCAAACAAACTTAGCGCCCTAGGTTTGCAAGACTTGCAACTAGGTCAACATGGCCGCACGTGCCATTGGCACACACCAACACGTGCCGCAAGCCATATTTCCGAGCCGCTATGCCTTTGGGCCACGCCAAACATAGCGCCTAGATTTGCAAGACTTGCAACTAGGTCAACATGGCCGCACGTGCCATTGGCACATGCCAACACGTGCCGCAAGCCATATTTCTAAACAACTATGCCTTTGGCCCACGCCAAACATAGCGCCCTAGGTTTGTCAAGACTTGCAACTAGGTCAACATGGCCGCACGTGCCATTGGCACATGCTAACACGTCACGCAGCCATATTTTCGAGTCGCTATGCCTTTGTCCCACGCCAAACTTAGCGCCCTAGGTTTGCAAGACTTGCAACTAGGTCAACATGGCCGCACGTGCCATTGGCACATACCAACACGTGCCGCAAGCCATATTTCCAGCCGCTATGCCTTTGGCCCACGCCAAACATAGCGCCTTAGATTTGCAAGACTTGCAACCAGGTCAACATGGCGCACGTGCCATTGGCACATGCCAACACGCAAGGCCGCAAGCCATATTTCTAAACCGCTATGCCTTTGGCCCACGCTAAACATAGCGCCCTAGGTTTGCAAGACTTGCAACTAGGTCAACATGGCCGCACGCGCCATTGGCACATGCCAACACGTGTCGCAAGCCATATTTCCAAGCCGCTATGCCTTTGGCCCACGCCAACATAGCGCCTAGGTTTGCAAGACTTGCAACTAGGTCAACATGGCCGCACGTGCCATTGGCACATGCCAACACGTGCCGCAAGCCATATTTCCGAGTCGCTATGCCTTTGGCCCACGCCAAACATAGCGCCCTAGGTTTGCAAGACTTGCAACTAGGTCAACATGGCCGCACGTGCCATTGGCACATGCCAACACGTGCCGCAAGCCATATTTCTAAGCCGCTATGCCTTGGGCCCACGCCAAAACATAGCGCCCTAGGTTTGCAAGACTTGCAACTAGGTCAACATGGCCGCACGTGCCATTGGCACATGCCAACACGTGCCGCAAGCAATATTTCCGAGGCATATGCCTTTGGCCCACGCCAAACATAGCGCCTAGGTTTGCAAGACTTGCAACTAGGTCAACATGGCCGCACATGCCATTGGCACATGCCAACACGTGCCGCAAGCCATATTTCTAAGCCGCTATGCCTTGGGCCCACGCCAAACATAGCGCCCTAGGTTTGCAAGACTTGCAACTAGGTCAACATGGCCGCACGTGCCATTGGCACATGCCAACACGTCTGTAAGCCATATTTCCGAGTCGCTATGCCTTTGGCCCACGCCAAACTTAGCGCCCTAGGTTTGCAAGACTTGCAACTAGGGTCAACATGGCCGCAGTGCCATTGGCACATGCCAACACGTGCCGCACAATTTCCAAGTCGCTATGCCTTTGGCCCACGCCCAAACTTAGCGCCCTAGGTTTGCAAGACTTGCAACTAGGTCAACATGGCGCACGTGCCATTGGCACATACCAACACGTCTGCATGCCATATTTCCGAGCCGCTATGCCTTTGGCCCACGCCAAACATAGCGCCCTAGATTTGCAAGACTTGCAACTAGGTCAACATGGCCGCACGCGCCATTGGCACATGCCAACACGTGTCGCAAGCCATATTTCCAAGCCGCTATGCCTTTGGCCCACGCCCAACATCGCGCCCTAGGTTTGCAAGACTTGCAACTAGGTTAACATGGCCGCACGTGCCATTGGCACATACCAACACGTGCCGCAAGCCATATTTCCGAGCCGCTATGCCTTTGGCCCACGCCAAACATAGCGCCCTAGATTTGCAAGACTTGCAACTAGGTCAACATGGCCGCACATGCCAACACGTGTCGCAAGCCATATTTCCAAGCCGCTATGCCTTTGGCCCACGCCCAACATAACGCCCTAGGTTTGCAAGACTTGCAACTAGGTCAACATGGCCGCACGTGCCATTGGCGCCAAGCCATATTTCCGAGTCGCTATGCCTTTGGCCCACGCCAAACATAGCGCCCTAGGTTTGCAAGACTTGCAACTAGGTCAACATGGCCGCACGTGCAATTGGCACATGCCAACACGTGCCGCAAGCCATATTTCTAAGCCGCTATGCCTTTGGCCCACGCCAAACATAGCGCCCTAGGTTTGTAAGACTTGCAATTAGGTCAACATGGCCGCACGTGCCATTGGCACATGCCAACACGTGCCGCAAGCCATATTTCCGAGTCGCTATTCCTTTGGCCCACGCCAAACTTAGCGCCCTAGGTTTGCAAGACTTGCAACTAGGTCAACATGGCCGCACGTGCCATTGGCACATACCAACACATGCCGCAAGCCATATTTCCGAGCCGCTATGCCTTTGGCCCACGCCAACATAGCGCCCTAGGATTGCAAGACTTGCAACTAGGTCAACATGGCCGCACGTGCCATTGGCACATGCCAACACGTGCCGCAAGCCATATTTCTAAACCGCTATGCCTTTGGCCCACGCTAAACATAGCGCCCTAGGTTTGCAAGACTTGCAACTAGGTCAACATGGCCGCACGCGCCATTGGCACATGCCAACACGTGTCGCAAGCCATATTTCCAAGCCGCTATGCCTTTGGCCCACGCCCAACATAGCGCCCTAGGTTTGCAAGACTTGCAACTAGGTCAACATGGCCGCACGTGCCATTGGCACATACCAACACGTGCCGCAAGCCATATTTCCGAGTCGCTATGCCTTTGGCCCACGCTAAACATAGCGCCCTAGGTTTGCAAGACTTGCAACTAGGTCAACATGGCCGCACGTGCCATTGGCACATGCCAACACGTGCCGCAAGCCATATTTCTAAGCCGCTATGCCTTGGGTCCACGCCAAACATAGCGCCCTAGGTTTGGTGACTTGCAACTAGGTCAACATGGCCGCACGTGCCATTGGCACATGCCAACACGTGCCGCAAGCCAAATTTCCGAGAGTCTATGCCTTTGGCCCACGCCAAACTTAGCGCCCTAGGTTTGCAAGACTTGCAACTAGGTCAACATGGCCGCAAGCCAAATTTCCGAGTCGCTATGCCTTTGGCCCACGCCAAACTTAGCGCCCTAGGTTTGCAAGACTTGCAACTAGGTCAACATGGCCGCACGTGCCATTGGCACATACCAACACATGCCGCCACACGCCATATTTCCAGCCGCTATGCCTTTGGCCCACGCCAAACATAGCGCCTAGATTTGCAAGACTTGCAACTAGGGTCAACATGGCCGCACGTGCCATTGGCACATGCCAACACGTGCCACAAGCCATATTTCTAAACCGCTATGCCTTTGGCCCACGCTAAACATAGCGCCCTAGGTTCTTGCAACTAGGTCAACATGGCCGCACGCGCCATTGGCACATGCCAACACGTGTCGCAAGCCATATTTCCAAGCCGCTATGCCTTTGGCCCACGCCCAACATCGCGCCCTAGGTTTGCAAGACTTGCAACTAGGTTAACATGGCCGCACGTGCCATTGGCACATACCAACACGTGCCGCAAGCCATATTTCCGAAGTCGCTATGCCTTTGGCCCACGCCAAACATAGCGCCCCTAGGTTTGCAAGACTTGCAACTAGGTCAACATGGCCGCACGTGCCATTGGCACATGCCAACACGTGCCGCAAGCCATATTTCTAAGCCGCTATGCCTTGGGTCCACGCCAAACATAGCGCCCTAGGGTTTGCAAGACTTGCAACTAGGTCAACATGGCCGCACGTGCCATTGGCACATGCCAACACGTGCCGCAAGCCAAATTTCCGAGTCGCTATGCCTTTGGCCCACGCCAAACTTAGCGCCCTAGGTTTGCAAGACTTGCAACTAGGTCAACATGGCCGCAAGCCAAATTTCCGAGTCGCTATGCCTTTGGCCCACGCCAAACTTAGCGCCCTAGGTTTGCAAGACTTGCAACTATGTCAACATGGCCGCACGTGCCATTGGCACATACCAACACGTGCCGCAAGCCATATTTCCGGAGCCGCTTATGCCTTTGGCCCACGCCAAACATAGCGCCCTAGATTTGCAAGACTTGCAACTAGGTCAACATGGCCGCACATGCCAACACGTGTCGCAAGCCATATTTCCAAGCCGCTATGCCTTTGGCCCACGCCCAACATAACGCCCTAGGTTTGCAAGACTTGCAACTAGGTCAACATGGCCGCACGTGCCGCGTCTTGCCAACACGTAAGTCAGTTTCCGGAGTCGCTATGCCTTTGGCCCACGCTAAACATAGCGCCCTAGGTTTGCAAGACTTGCAATTAGGTCAACATGGCCGCACGTGCCATTGGCGCATGCCAACACATGCCGCAAGCCATATTTCTAAGCCGCTATGCCTTGGGCCCACGCCAAACATAGCGCCCTAGGTTTGTAAGACTTGCAACTAGGTCAACATGGCCGCACGTGCCATTGGCGGAGAGGCCAACACGTGCCGCAAGCCATATTTCCGGTCGCTATGCCTTTGGCCCACGCCAAACTTAGCGCCCTAGGTTTGCAAGACTTGCAACTAGGTCAACATGGCCGCACGTGCCATTCGCACATACCAACACATGCCGCAAGCCATATTTCCGAGCCGCTATGCCTTTGGCCCACGCCAAACATAGCGCCCTAGATTTGCAAGACTTGCAACTAGGTCAACATGGCCGCACGTGCCATTGGCACATGCCAACACGTGCCGCAAGCCATATTTCTAAACCGCTATGCCTTTGGCCCACGCTAAACATAGCGCCCTAGGTTTGCAAGACTTGCAAATAGGTCAACATGGCCGCACGCGCCATTGGCACATGCCAACACGTGTCGCAAGCCATATTTCCGAGTCGCTATTCCTTTGGCCCACGCCAAACTTAGCGCCCTAGGTTTGCAAGACTTGCAACTAGGTCAACATGGCCGCACGTGCCATTGGCACATACCAACACATGCCGCAAGCCATATTTCCGAGCCGTTATGCCTTTGGCCCACGCCAAACATAGCGCCCTAGGTTTGTAAGACTTGCAACTAGGTCAACATGGCCGCACGTGCCATTGGCACATGCCAACACGTGTCATGAAGCCATATTTCTAAGTCGCTATTCCTTTGGCCCACGCCAAACTTAGCGCCCTAGGTTTGCAAGACTTGCAACTAGGTCAACATGGCGCACGTGCCATTGGCACATACCAACACATGCCGGATACATATTTCCGAGCCGCTATGCCTTTGGCCCACGCCAAACATAGCGCCCTAGATTTGCAAGAATTGCAACTAGGTCAACATGGCCGCACGTGCCATTGGCACATGCCAACACGTGCCGCAAGCCATTTTCTAAACCGCTATGCCTTTGGCCCACGCTAAACATAGCGCCCTAGGTTTGCAAGACTTGCAACTAGGTCAAATTGGCCATACGCGCCATTGGCACATGCCAACACGTGTCGCAAAGCCATATTTCCAAGCCGCTATGCCTTTGGCCCACGCCCAACATAGCGCCCTAGGTTTGCAAGACTTGCAACTAGGTCAACATGGCCGCACGTGCCATTGGCACATACCAACACGTGCCGCAAGCCATATTTCCGAAGTCGCTATGCCTTTGGCCCACGCCAAACATAGCGCCCTAGGTTTGCAAGACTTGCAACTAGGTCAACATGGCCGCACGTGCCATTGGCACATGCCAACACGTGCCGCAAGCCATATTTCTAAGCCGCTATGCCTTGGGCCCACGCCAAACATAGCGCCCTAGGTTTGCAAGACTTGCAACTAGGTCAACATGGCCGCGATGCCATTGGCACATGCCAACACGTCTTAAGCCAAATTTCCGAGTCGCTATGCCTTTGGCCCACGCCAAACTTAGCGCCCTAGGTTTGCAAGACTTGCAACTAGGTCAACATGGCCGCACGTGCCATTGGCACATACCAACACGTGCCGCAAGCCATATTTCCGAGTCGCTATGCCTTTGGCCCACGCCAAACATAGCGCCCTAGGTTTCCAAGACTTGCAACTAGGTCAACATGGCCGCACGTGCCATTGGCACATGCCAACACGTGCCGCAAGCCATATTTCTAAATCGCTATGCCTTTGGCCCACGCCAAACATAGCGGGCCGCACGTGCCATTGGCACATGCCAACACGTGCCGCAAGCCAAATTTCCGAGTCGCTATGCCTTTGGCCCACGCCAAACTTAGCGCCCTAGGTTTGCAAGACTTGCAACTAGGTCAACATGGCCGCAAGCCAAATTTCCGAGTCGCCATGCCTTTGGCCCACGCCAAACTTAGCGCCCTAGGTTTGCAAGACTTGCAACTAGGTCAACATGGCCGCACGTGCCATTGGCACATACCAACACGTGCCGCAAGCCATATTTCCTGAGCCGCTATGCCTTTGGCCCACGCCAAACATAGTGCCCTAGATTTGCAAGACTTGCAACTAGGTCAACATGGCTGCACGCGCCATTGGCACATGCCAACACGTGTCGCAAGCCATATTTCCAAGCCGCTATGCCTTCGCCCCACGCCCAACATAGCGCCTAGGTTTGCAAGACTTGCAACTAGGTCAACATGGCCGCACGTGCCATTGGCACATACCAACACGTGCCGCAAGCCATATTTCCGAGCCGCTATGCCTTTGGCCCACGCCAAACATAGCGCCCTAGATTTGCAAGACTTGCAACTAGGTCAACATGGCCGCACATGCCAACACGTGTCGCAAGCCATATTTCCAAGCCGCTATGCCTTTGGCCCACGCCCAACATAACGCCCTAGGTTTGCAAGACTTGCAACTAGGTCAACATGGCCGCACGTGCCGCAAGCCATATTTCCGAGTCGCTATGCCTTTGGCCCACGCCAAACATAGCGCCCTAGGTTTGCAAGACTTGCAATTAGGTCAACATGGCCGCACGTGCCATTGGCGCATGCCAACACGTGCCGCAAGCCATATTTCTAAACCGCTATGCCTTGGGCCCACGCCAAACATAGCGCCCTAGGTTTGTAAGAATTGCAACTAGGTCAACATGGCCGCACGTGCCATTGGCACATACCAACACATGCCGCAAGCCATATTTCCGAGCCGCTATGCCTTTGGCCCACGCCAAACATAGCGCCCTAGATTTGCAAGACTTGCAACTAGGTCAACATGGCCGCACGTGCCATTGGCACATGCCAACACGTGCCGCAAGCCATATTTCTAAACCGCTATGCCTTTGGCCCACGCTAAACATAGCGCCCTAGGTTTGCAAGACTTGCAACTAGGTCAACATGGCGCACGCGCCATTGGCACATGCCAACACGTGTCGCAAGCCATATTTCCAAGCCGCTATGCCTTTGGCCCACGCCCAACATAGCGCCCTAGGTTTGCAAGACTTGCAACTAGGTCAACATGGCCGCACGTGCCATTGGCACATGCCAACACGTGCCGCAAGCCATATTTCAGACGCTATGCCTTTGGCCCACGCTAAACATAGCGCCCTAGGTTTGCAAGACTTGCAACTAGGTCAACATGGCCGCACGTGCCATTGGCACATGCCAACACGTGCCGTAAGCCATATTTCTAAGCGCTATGCCTTGGGCCCATGCCAAACATAGCGCCCTAGGTTTGCAAGACTTGCAACTAGGTCAACATGGCCGCACGTGCCATTGGCACATGCCAACACGTGCCGCAAGCCAAATTTCCGAGTCGCTATGTGATGTAGGACATCCGTTAGATTTAGGATTAATAATTTTATTATTATTTCTAGAGTTTAATTAATTTAATATAAGTATATCTTATTTTTAGAAGTTATTTAATTCTAGAATATTATTTATTTTAGGGATTTCTTATGTTCCAAGTTTGAGTCATATAGTTATTTAAATAGGAGACTAGTCTTATGTAATGACATACATTATTATTATCAATCAATATTGAGTTTACTCAACAATTCTTCTACTTTACTACCAAAATTCTTTATTCACGCTTCCGTTCTGCATTAAGTGGCATCACGAGCTTCGGCTTCGATCCTCTTATTCTTTTCTTCTAAATTTTCTTTACCCTTTCGTCACCTTTACTTATCGAGATCTCCGCATCTCTTCTTCCAAACCCTATTATCAACTATCCTTTTACTTTTCAATTACCAAAAAAAAAAAAAAAAAAAAAACGTCGTCCGTCTGCTTTTACCAAGCCTTAAATTCTTCACCACTACGGAACTAATCTATGCCTTTCCTTCCTACTTAATTCTTCACCGTTAATTACCTATCATTCATTCTCTTTAACTCCCTGTCCCACTTCTTTTCTCTTAACAACTTCGTCCAGTACCCAACTTTTATCCCATTACCAGCTACAGTAACTCCACTTCACCAGCTTGTTTTTCTATTCTTTAATTAATTAATCCAGCCACTATCTTTTCCTCTCCAATTCTTTTTATGTCCAAACTTCACATTCCATCGGATCCAACTTTCGTTACCAAGGAAACAGGTCCCAACGAAGCCCAAATCGAGCGCACCAAACCCTCTAAGCCCACTAATAGCCTATCCATTATACCGTTTACCTTTGGTCAACCTTTATTATCAATGTTTCGCATTAATTTTCATACGGGTGGTAAAGAACAACACAAGCATTCGATTTTCGGGATATGATGTGTTCTCTTATAGAGTTCAACGTAAATCGCCAGAATTACAAGCGGCAAGTCTTCGACATATCGCCAAAGCGAAGCTTATTTTTGATCAAATAGATTGGTTACAACTCGATAGCCTTCATGAGGTTACTCCTCCAATGATAGAGGCTCAGGCACCAACGCTTTCTTCACCAACATTAGAATTATCATCAACACCTTCATTGCAGGTTTTGAAAGTTAGTCATGTTGTTGAAGATCAAAAATCAGCCTCAAAGATGTTTGTCGATCAAACGTACTCCGGGAAAATTACAATAAAAAATATATTGTACCATGTCGCCAACAATTTTAGTGTTAAACAATCTATTGTATGGTGCTATTTACTATCACTAACGTACTCAAAGTATATTATTTGTTGGACGGGTCGTTTACAATATTTGGTGAACTCGAAGACGACTTCTTTTCAAGATGGCGGGCCTGATGTAGCACATATTTTTCGGTACTTTCTCAATTGAGACAATTCTTTTCAAGATGGCGGGCTGATGTAGGACATCCGTTAGATTTAGGATTAATAATTTTATTATTATTTCTAGAGTTTAATTAATTTAATATAGGTATATCTTATTTTTAGAAGTTATTTAATTCTAGAATATTATTTATTTTAGGGATTTCTTATGTTCCAAGTTTGAGTCATATAGTAATTTAAATAGGAGACTAGTCTTATGTAATGACATACATTATTATTATCAATCAATATTGAGTTTACTCAACAATTCTTCTACTTTACTACCAAAATTCTTTATTCACGCTTCCGTACTGCATTACTATGCTTTTGGCCCACGCCAAACTTAGCGCCCTAGGTTTGCAAGACTTGCAACTAGGTCAACATGGCCGCACGTGCCATTGGCACATACCAACACGTGCCGCAAGCCATATTTCCAGTCGCTATGCCTTTGGCCCACGAAACATAGCGCCCTAGGTTTGCAAGACTTGCAAGTAGGTCAACATGGCCGCACGTGCCATTGGCACATGCCAACACGTGCCGCAAGCCATATTTCTAAGCCGCTATGCCTTGGGCCCACGCCAAACATAGCTCCCTAGGTTTGCAAGACTTGCAACTAGGTCAACATGGCCGCACGTGCCATTGGCACATGCCAACACGTGCCGCAAGCCAAATTTCCGAGTCGCTTATGCCTTTGGCCCACGCCAAACTTAGCGCCCTAGGTTTGCAAAGACTTGCAACTAGGTCAACATGGCCGCAAGCCAAATTTCCGAGTCGCTATGCCTTTGGCCCACGCCAAACTTAGCGCCCTAGGTTTGCAAGACTTGCAACTAGGTCAACATGGCCGCACGTGCCATTGGCACATACCAACACGTGCCGCAAGCCATATTTCCGAGCCGCTATGCCTTTGCACTAGTGGAAAATGGGTGTTTAGCTACCCACAACAGAGACCCTCATTAACGGTAGTTGAATGCCGCCATACATAGCGGTCTCCGATATAATAAAAATACGGAAAAAATTTGAGATTATTAATAGCGGTCTCGAATAATTACTATTTTGCCCTAAATCTTTATTGCGATCCATGACCCTTGGAAACCGATTCATCTTGGATAATTTTTATTATTTGATCCTAGCATATAAATACAACTTTCTCTCTCCATTTCCATTCTCACTTTCTCTGCTCTCGGCTCCATCTCTAACCTAAGGAACCTGCTCCATGGAAATGGAGAAATCAGTAAACCAAATATGCTATTTCAAACAAAAGTAATAAACCCTTCTCTATATTCTTCTTCTGAAATCCCTCAACTCGCTGGTCTAGTTGTAAATCTCAAATCTTCTGGAACAGATTCAACCTTATCATTTCTATATTCATCTCAAAATCGAAATTAAGAATATCGTGTATGAAATTAGGCGTGATTTGTGATTCAAATCTAAGGGTTTTCATGATTAGGTGTGAGACGTGATTTGAATCAAGGGTTTTTGTTCCAACCAGTAAGTTTTTTTTTCTTCACTAAACGGAAAATGAGCTCTCAGATCTATAAATCAGCACGAAGAACTATTAGATCACTTCCCTCTTCATCTAAATACTCATCTCTTTCGGATGGTGAGTTCTATTTTATTTTTATTTTCTCTTCTATTTCAATTTTGGAGTTAGGGTTTTTACGATTAATTTTATTTTCTGAATCTGAGAGGTACGTAAGGAAATAGAGGAGTCAAATTGGTGTTGGATTTTGATATTAGTGTTGATGTTTCTCTTTAAGGTTTTGCGTTTTGTGGTGCTAACAGGAGGGGTTGGCGAATCTTTTGGTATGTGTACTCAATTCTTAGTTTCTCCGAGTATCTCTATGAAGGGTTTCTCATGTGCGTACCTCTAAAATTTCGTCTTTGTGTGTTTGCAGTAACATCAAGAATATCTCTAGATGAAATCGGGGTGGAGGTACCAAGGTAATGTGTTATGTATTGATTTAATGATCTTTCCTTGTATGTTGTCAAATGATTAGTGCTTTAAGGTTGTCATTGCTAAACTAGTTAGATCTCAAATGGATATTTTTGTTTGCAAGCTTTATAACAAATGGGTATTCTCTCTTGTAGATTCCTGGGTTCTTGAATGAATGATCTAAAATTTTAGTTAGTTGGTGTTATATGATGTTTGAAAATCAAATGGGTATTTTTCATCTCGCATCGCGCGTGAGTTGTATGATTAAATTTCAAAGATAGGTTACTATTTAGTTTCTTTGCAATGAAGAAAACCATTTCAAATATAAGTTACTACCACATATGAATATGAATTTGGAATCATGTTTGTTCTTTGCTTGTTGTTTGATTATTGATTTGCAGTTTGATGACTTGTGATTTTGGTAATTTTATAAAAGTTCTTAAATTGGTACTTGTAGGGAAAAAATGTCACCTCTCGAAACCTAACAATTGTACCCTTTGATTTTGTCTTTGTTTTTACTTTTTGTCTTTTTATTCCCTTTTTTTACAATGCACAACTATATCTTTATGTGTGTGTTATGCACTGGAGGTTTATTCGTTGCACCCTTCAAGATCAGTACACACTCAGTCTCTTGGTTGTCGGTACTTTTTTATCAGTTTATGCACTGGATGTTGTTCTACTATCCAGTTGCATCATTTACCTGCTGCAATAAAGGTTTAGGTCTTTTGCAATCTGTTTTAATGAATGTCTTTTTATAAGTTAGCTTGAGAATTACTGATTGAAAATCTCATTTTCTCGACAACCTTAATCTTTGTATTTTTATTTCGAGAACTGGCAACAAATGGCAGGGATTTAGACCATATCTTCTTCTGAGAAATGTCCATCTACATATTTTCTACAATGAGTTTAAAAGGTTTGGTGTTTTTATTTTTTGTTTAGGAAATTTGGCCCTTGAGGTAGAACACTCTATAACTGAAAACTGTAAGTTCGCAGTTCTGATACCTAATTTGCACATACTTTTGACCGACCATTTCAACTCGGAATTTGAATTTTTCAAATGCTTATGAAAGGTGGTTCTTTCTACTTCCTAAACTGGGGTCAAGCTCTGAATTCCGACTTCTAACGAAGTCTATAGTGCCTCGACAATGCAGACTGTTAGGGACATATTTACATGGCATTTAAGCCCCGAATTTTGTTGTACATTTAAAATGATTTAGCTAAAAAATGCAGGGGAACCTAAGAAACTTTCAACATGACTTTGATTTAGAGTAACTTGTCACATTATTCGATAGCGGGAAATTTAGCTAGGTCATACTAGGTTATTCCGTAATATGTCTGCTTTACATACTACTTTCTCTATGAGTGTATTCGTAGTTTGATACATCAATGAAAACTGGATCTTCTAATGTTTATGTGTAGTGACTCTTACTCTCGACTGATTTTTGATATTGGTACGATGGGGGGGCATGAGTTCAGCAAAATCCGCTCTAGAGAGCGACACCAGGGTAAGTGTTTCTTTTTAGCTATCTAATTTAAACGCACTCGCTCTATCTCTAATGCCTTGACGGATTGGGGGTTGCAACTTGTCACATTATTGATGTATAATTTCTAAATGTTGTGGCAGAGTAAAGAAGTAACTGAAGATATCATAAGGTTGCGGCTGCCTATGATCGCAAAATTCTTTCAAGGTCTCCTCATCCATCACCAAGAAGTTTGTGGTAAGGTTCTACTTAGTGTTCCAGTCCCGATACTGAGTCGATGATACAAACTTTCGGAGAATTAATTTATGCACTGATATAGCTGCCAAAGACAGAGAAGACAAGGTAAGGACATGATTTTTTCGAACTTAATTCATTCTTCTAAGTTCATCTGCTAATTTCGATTGATCGGAAGAAATACCTCGAGGTGATGTTTGATAGATTATAAGTATATAAATTTGAGAATTTTTTATGTATTTTACTCTATCTTTGATAGATTATAGATTATAAGTATACCTTCGTTTAGCTAATGTTAACTTTAAAGCATACCACGTTCTGCAGAAAACTATAGGACAACCACGTTTAACTTCAGTTTAGTCATTTATGAGCTTTGGTTATTTCGTACCAAAATTGATGCATAATGGTTGCATTTTCGGCACTTAGAAACTGTAATCAAGTCCCGTATTCCAGGGTCAATAATGACTTGTGCTCCTTAAGCAGTTGTAGTACTATGGACCAACACCGCTCAGACTCAGGTAAATCACAAGAACGTAGTCCTTGTTATCATTTTAGGCGTTATTAGTTTGTCTAAGTCTCATTACAAGTCGTATGAAGTTTTAAAGTTATTATTCGACTTTCAAAGTGAATCCAAGAAAAATATATAATAAAAGTAATAGTGAAGAAGTAAGGTCTTGTAAGGTTTACTTCAAGTTGAAGGACTAATCGTGTCTTTAGAAAACAACCCGGTGATCATTCACCACTCTTCTCGCATCTTAGTAACTTCATATAATCTGTATTTCTCCGGTCAACTTCACCCATCCTGATGTCACTAGATTTTAATTTTTTAATCGTTGTTTGATTATCTTCATCATAAGATATGGCACCCAAATACTCCCGTACTCGAATCATGTTAGTTTCATTGTATGAACCAATATTGATGTCGGAGCTCTACTTGGATTTGAGTGTCTTTGCGAGAAGCTTGGAAGATTGTTTGAACCGTATGTAAAAGTTTCACATGGCAAATGAAAATATTCTTGTTGTACTTTGCAAGTTTGTCCTTATATCTTAATTTTATATCTATTTGTTTGTTTCGGTTTAGGTACATCATTCAAATGTTGTCGCTCTTTGTTAGTATCTTTTCGGATCAAGTTTTAGCCGTGCGTGAAGTCAGCGAATGTCTTTGCTCGTGCAAAGATGTCACAACTTAGTGGTCGAGGGAGTGAAACTTGTTCTTCCTTCGCTCCTTAAGGTAAATTTCTGAAAATTATAGTGTTTATTCTATTCTATTGTTGCTCGGGATTGCTCTATTGCATGGTTGTGACTATAGCTTACCTTATCTATCTAGGTCAGAATATAGGCCTACAATCGCATCATCAATGCGAATTTATTCTCGAATGAAGTCTCATAGGTTGTCTGCTTACCATGCTGCATGGGCTTAATTTCTCTATAAACATTTTGATTATGTTATGTTCTCAGGGGATAGAGGATAAAGCCTGGAGAACAAAGCAAAGTAGTGTGCAACTGCTTGGGGAAACGGCTTACTGGGCTCCGCAACAATTGTCTCAGTGCCTCCCTCGGATTATACCCAAGCTTACAGAGGTCTATTAATCACCTTTTTTTTTGTTATCATCCTATTCAGAATGGATGGCGGGTTGATCCTTTATTTCTAGCCGATATTCTATGGGATTTTGCTCATATGAGGGGCCTTATTTTTGCCTAGACCGCTCATTTTTCTAATCTCGCCATTTGTTTGCAGGTTTTAGCTGCCCAGCGGAAAGAGTACTTTGAGCACTTATTACCGGATAGTATTCGTAATTGTTTCTCATCGTAGGGCATCTGTTCGTGATGGATATTTGACTCTTTTTAAGGTAACACTTTTCTTTATGGTTAAAATATCATAAAGCTAGAGCCCATGAAAGTTCTTTACTTCTACAGATAGGGATTTATGTGTAGCCACTCTTACTCTCGACTGATTTTCGATACAGGTATGGTGGGGTGCATGAGTTCATCTAAAGCTGCTCTAGAGAGTGACACCAGGGTAAGTGTTTTTATTAGCTAGCTAATTTAAATGCCCTTGCTTTATCTCTATGCCTTGACCAACACGGGGTTTGCAACAAAGGCAAGTGAGTGTTTAGCTTCAAAAATCATTTGTTACTCTTCTAGTGCACTATGATTTTCTAATCATCCATTGTATTGATCGTTGGATTTTTCTGGTTGCAGGGTTACATCATTTGGGGGTTTTATTAGAATGCGTTGCACTTGATGTACACCGAGGTTCCCAAAGAAAGTCGGTGAATGTTTAGCTTCAAACTCTTTTAGTTGTGTTATTGTGTTGGGGAAAAATTACCAACATATTGCATTGTATTGAAAATCTGTTAATATGGAAGTATTCATACCTTTTAGAATATTTCAAGCATGTTCAACTTGGGTCACTAGATTTTAATTTTTGTAATCGTTGTTTGATTATATTCATCATAATATATGGCACCTAAATACTCCCGTACTCGAATCATGTTGGTTTCATTGTATGAACAAATACTGATGTCGGTGGATGTGAAGAAGAATTGTAGGTCTCCATTTCTTACTCAGATAGAAATGGATCACTTGTAATCTCCATTTTTTACTCATCATAGTTTATTCTTTAATGAGTTAGCAGCGAGATACATCATACATGAATCCATGTCAGCAATTTTAAGTAATAGTACCTGTAGGTTTGTTGTACACAGCTGCTAATGCAGGTTTGTTGTAGAGTCGTTGGTGCTTTTTCCTCTGTTTGTTGGTGTTGGTGCCTGGTGGTTTTCCTTGTGTATGTTTATGACAGGGAATATGGACTGACTCGCTATCATTGTTGTTTCTGTTTTAGGTGGTTTAGATTTGAAGCAAGTAGAGAAAGTAGCACGTCGATCTTTGGTTTGTGAGGCGCTTCATCCAAGAAAGTTTGAATTAGCAGCCAAGATAGCTCGTCATGTAGAGAAAAGACCGGGTATACAAATGCTTTGCTCTGTAGTCTATAAAGTGCATTCTTTTAAACCATTCACATAAATTCCCACCAGTTGTTACTTTTTAAAAATTGATACTGCATTGCATTTTGGTTATTGACTTATCTTACAGGTGTATTTCTCTGTATACAAGTATCTTTAAACAATGAACTGGCTAGTTTTATGTGCAGAAGCTTGAGATCTCCGATTTTCTGTTTAATCAAATGTCTATTAGTTCATCATTTTGTTGTTCAGAACTCAGAATTTCATTCTTTGTTGTGTATTTTTAAACCTAATGGATAAAATGAATGAATTCTCAGTTTAAGTTTAAATTTGAGTTAAATTTGAAGTTTCATTTCAGTTTGAGTTTGGGTGTCATTTGGCTTTAATTTTAATTCCATTTGATTTGACTTGAATTGAATTTGAGTTTCATTTGACTCAAATTTGAGTTTCATTTGATGCCATCAGATTATTTCAGATTTAGCCATTCAGGCATTTCAGCAAATCTGAATCTATATTTTTTTTTTATATTATAATTTAAATCTAAGACCCACGGCTAAGGGTCTGTACCTCGTTACCCTTAAAATCAGTCATTATTTTGAGACCCACGTCTAAGGGTCGTACAAAACAGCTACGCTTTATCAGAGACCCCAACAGAGACGGTTAGAAATAGTCGTATAACTCGTATATATGACTTGTCCTGACGGTCGCGGAACTTCTGTTTTCCACTAGTGTTGGCCCACGCCAACCATAGCGCCCTAGATTTGCAAGACTTGCAACTAGGTCAACATGGCCACACGCGCCATTGGCACATGCCAACACGTGTCGCAAGCCATATTTCCAAGCCGCTATGCCTTTGGCCCACGCCCAACATAGCGCCCTAGGTTTGCAAGACTTGCAACTAGGTCAACATGGCCGCACGTGCCATTGGCACATACCAACACGTGCCGCAAGCCATATTTCCGAGCCGCTATGCCTTTGGCCCACGCCAAACATAGCGCCCTAGATTTGCAAGACTTGTAACTAGGTCAACATGGCCGCACATGCCAACACGTGTCGCAAGCCATATTTCCAAGCCGCTATGCCTTTGGCCCACGTCCAACATAACGCCCTAGGTTTGCAAGACTTGCAACTAGGTCAACATGGCCGCACGTGCCGCAAGCCATATTTCCGAGTCGCTATGCCTTTGGCCCACGCCAAACATACCGCCCTAGGTTTGCAAGACTTGCAATTAGGTCAACATGGCCGCACGTGCCATTGGCGCATGCCAACACGTGCCGCAAGCCATATTTCTAAGCCGCTATGCCTTGGGCCCACGCCAAACATAGCGCCCTAGGTTTGTAAGACTTGCAACTAGGTCAACATGGCCGCACGTGCCATTGGCACAGGCCAACACCTGCCGCAAGCCATATTTCCGAGTCGCTATGCCTTTGGCCCACGCCAAACTTAGCGCCCTAGGTTTGCAAGACTTGCAACTAGGTCAACATGGCCGCACGTGCCATTGGCACATACCAACACATGCCGCAAGCCATATTTCCGAGCCGCTATGCCTTTGGCCCACGCCAAACATAGCGCCCTAGATTTGCAAGACTTGCAACTAGGTCAACATGGACGCACGTGCCATTGGCACATGCCAACACGTGCCGCAAGCCATATTTCTAAACCGCTATGCCTTTGGCCCACGCTAAACATAGCGCCCTAGGTTTGCAAGACTTGCAACTAGGTCAACATGGCTGCACGCGCCATTGGCACATGCCAACACGTGTCGCAAGCCATATTTCCAAGCCGCTATGCCTTTGGCCCACGCCCAACATAACGCCCTAGGTTTGCAAGACTTGCAACTAGGTCAACATGGCCGCACGTGCCATTGGCACATACCAACACGTGCCGCAAGCCATATTTCCGAAGTCGCTATGCCTTTGGCCCACGCCAAACATAGCGCCCTAGGTTTGCAAAAGACTTGCAACTAGGTCAACATGGCCGCACGTGCCATTGGCAAATGCCAACACGTGCCGCAAGCCATATTTCTAAGCCGCTATGCCTTGGGCCCACGCCAAACATAGCGCCCTAGGTTTGCAAGACTTGCAACTAGGTCAACATGGCCGCACGTGCCATTGGCACATGCCAACACGTGCCGCAAGCCAAATTTCTGAGTCGCTATGCCTTTGGCCCACGCCAAACTTAGCGCCCTAGGTTTGCAAGACTTGCAACTAGGTCAACATGGCCGCACGTGCCATTGGCACATACCAACACGTGCCGCAAGCCATATTTCCGAGCCGCTATGCCTTTGGCCCACGCCAAACATAGCGCCCTAGATTTGCAAGACTTGCAACTAGGTCAACATGGCCGCACGTGCCATTGGCACATGCCAACACGTGCCGCAAGCCATATTTCTAAGCCGCTATGCCTTTGGCCCACGCTAAACATAGCGCCCTAGGTTTGCAAGACTTGCAACTAGGTCAACATGGCCGCACGCGCCATTGGCACATGCCAACACGTGTCGCAAGCCATATTTCCAAGCCGCTATGTCTTTGGCCCAGGCCCAACATAGCGCCCTAGGTTTGCAAGACTTGCAACTAGGTCAACATGGCCGCACGTGCCATTGGCACATGCCAACACGAGCCGCAAGCCATATTTCCGAGTCGCTATGCCTTTGGCCCACACCAAACATAGCGCCTAGGTTTGCAAGACTTGCAACTAGGTCAACATGGCCGCACGTGCCATTGGCACATGCCAACATGTGCTTATGACCATATTTCTAAGCCGCTATGCCTTAGGCCCACGCCAAACATAGCGCCCTAGGTTTGCAAGACTTGCAACTAGGTCAACATGGCCGCACGTGCCATTGGCACATGCCAACACGTGCCGCAAGCCCATACTTCAAGCCGCTATGCCTTTGGCCCACGCCAAACATAGCGCCCTAGGCTTGCAAGACTTGCAACTAGGTCAACATGGCCGCACATGCCATTGGCACATGCTAAACACACACGCTGGTAGCCTAACTTGCAAACCGTGCAACCTACCACCAAGGCATTCCACACATGCCAAACACACACGCTGGGTAGCCTAACTTGCAAACCGTGCAACCTACCACCAAGGCATTCCGCACATGCCATTGGCACATGCCAAACACACACACGCCGGTAACCTAACTTGCAAACCGTGCAACCTACCACCAAGGCATTCCGCACATGCCATTGGCACATGCCACACGCGCCACTAGCAGCGCCACTTTTACTCAAGATGCAACCAACACTCGAGACATCGACACAAACTGGGATGCTTCTTTAGGGTTTTGGTTTGGCGGTCACAAAGATGAAGCGTACACTACGCTCACATTAAGAAAGCGTGAAAAGGAATAAAGCGGTCAAATAAAAGAGGAAATAATGGTGAAAACGTTTTCACCCATTAAACCATGCGGTTACCACCTCCTCCCATTATTTCACCCTTTACTCTCTTCCTTCATGAGGCCAAAGTACGTTACAATCTCGACTTGTATAAATAGGTCTTACCTATTTTCCACCAGACAACAAGTCTCGGTCAGGAGAAATATACTACACTTACACTCTCAGAAAGGCAACTTTGCAAGCTCTCCCAAAAGCTTCTATCTCTTGCAAGCTTCCTAAGCTTTCACTTTCTGATACAAGTCGAGATACTACTCTCCTCAACACCTTTCTTTGCTTCCCTCCCCAAATCAACCCTTCTCCTCCACTTTGTGACCGAAGCAAGTCTGGAACGGCCATTTCTTGGTTTAGGGCCGGACTTGTACAGATCGATCTCTCGAATCTACAAAGTGCTCACGTGCAGGACATTTGTTTAGGGTTTGAATCAATTTCTCACTCACCCACCGAAATTACCGAAATCAGCAGAAATGATTTTCACCCATAAACAAATGGATCACTACAACAGCAGATTCTGACATTGTAAAATTTGTTCTAACTATACTAGACAGTCTAACTAGTCTGATAAAGACTGGTATCATGGTCTGATTGTGTCATCTCATGATTTGAGTGTTTGTTTGTTTTTTGTTAGGAGATGAAAGACGATAGATACAGTTCCCACTAATCTTTTCTCTTGGATTTGATGATAACTTCCTTGAGGAGAAATGTTCTCCTTGGAAAGAATATATATAAAACTTTAACAATATCTTTGTGTTTACAACCAAAGTAAATGAGAATAATCTTCTAACGGTAAATGAGAATAATCTCCTAACGGTAAATAAGGTAACCTGATAATATAAACTCTATTACACCCCCTTAGTCTGAGCGGGAGAGGAACAAACGCTGAGACTAGAACGAAATCGAACAAATAATTGTCTAGGAAGTCCCTTGGTGAAGATGTCAGCATACTGGTTCTCAGAGGGGACGTGTAAGACTTGAATGGCACCAATAAGAACTCGTTCACGAACAAAATGTATATCAATCTCCACATGTTTGGTACGTTGATGTTGCACAGGATCTCCAGACATATATATCGCACTTACATTGTCACAGTAGACAATAGTAGCACGACGTAGAGGTAGTTGGATCTCTAGAAGAAGGTTGCAAAGCCATGTTGTTTCAAAGAGTGCATTTGGTACTCCCCAGTATTCAGCTTCAAAGACTGGATCGAGAGACTATTGCTTGACGCTTGGAGGACCAGGAAATGAGATTGTCACCAAGAAAGACACAAAAACCAGATGTCGATCGTCGAGAATCGGTACAACCCGCCCAGTCAGCATCAGAGTATGCTGTTAAGCCAGAGATAGAGGAGACCGAGAGAAACAATCCGTGTTGATGGTGCCCTGAAGATAGCGAAGGATTCGCTTGAGGGCATGCAGGTGAGGCTCACGGGGGTCATGCATAAATAGACATATCTGCTGAACCGCGTATGCAATATCCGGCCGAGTAAAGGTGAGGTACTGAAGAGCACCTGCTAGGCTTCTGTATAGAGTGGGATCCGAAAGTGCTGGACTAGAGGTTGCACTGAGCTTCGAATCGGTGTCGACTGGAGTAGCCACTGGATTACATTTTGTCATGGAGGCACGAGCGATGATATCCTGTGCATATAATGATTGAGACAAAAATAATCCTGAGGATGAACGAGTAACAATGATACCCAGAAAATGATATAGTGGGCCAAGGTCAGACATATCAAACTCTCTCTTCATCAAATCAATGAAGCGGCACAGGCGAGCATCAGTAGATGCAGTCAAAATAATGTCATCAACATATAAAAGTAAGTATGCCGTTTCAGATCCTGATTGATAAACAAAGAGTGAGGGATCACATACACTACCCCGGAAACCACAACTGGTGATAAACTTGGCAAACCTCTGAAACCACGCCCTGGGAGCCTGCTTGAGGCCATATAGAGATCTACGTAATCTACATACGTAATCAGGGTGAGCATGGTCAACAAATCCTGGAGGCTGATGCATATAGACTGTCTCGGTTAGATCACCATGAAGAAAAGCGTTCTTGACATCTAGTTGATGTATGGGCCAATATCGTGATGTAACAATAATGAGAACAGTACGAATAGTAGCAGGTTTAACAACCGGACTAAACGTTTCAAAACAATCAACTCCAACTTGTTGAGATTTGCCATTAGCAACAAGACGAGCCTTGTGTCGCTGTAGGGATCCATCAACATTATATTTATGACGAAACAACCACATGGAACGAATAACATGAGCATCACGTGGTCGTGGTACAAGTTCCCAAGTATTAGTTTTCATCATGGCATTGTACTCATCTTTCATGGCAGCATTCCAGTTTATGTCCCTAAGAGTATACAAGTGAGAACGGGGAAGAGGAGAGATATGGCGTAAGGCTTGGACATGAAGGTTAAGACGATTGACTGGGCGGAATATGCCACGAGAGGCACGAGTGATAGGGCGGGAAGGAGCTGCAGTTATGGGAGGAGTTGTGGCTGTGGGTGACACGGTGGTAGGAGAAATAGAACTGGGGACAGTAGAGGAGGTGGGAGCGATAGGTGTAGGTCATGTTGTAGTGGAAGGAAGGTGAGCAGGCGCGGAAGTGGTTGACTGATGCATAGAGGGGAAGTTGGAGGGACATGGAGTAGGTGATTGGACAGATGTGGGAGCTGGACGGACGGATGTGGAAGTTCCCTGGGAGTTCTGAGTTGTTGTGTTAGAAGAGTGGGAACGATGGTGGGGAGGAGTGTACAGTTCAGGGAGGGGGGAAGTCTGGACGACATCAGGGGAAGGATAAGAGACATTATATAAAGGATGAGTGAGATAAGAGGGAGACTCAACGTTAGGAGGAATATTTGGATGGAGATTTGTGAAGGGAAAGACATTTTCATCAAAAGTTACGTGACGAGAGATAATGATTTTGTTTGTCGAAAGATCAAGGAAGCGGTATCCACGGTGGGTGGGAGGAAAGCCAAGAAAGACACATTTAGTGGAGCGGGGGGCAAGTTTGTGAGGAGTTGTAGAGGAGAGATTTGGATAGCATAGACAACCAAACGTACGAAGATGGTCATATGTTGGTTGGCGTTGATAGAGAATAGACACAGGAGAGGAAAATTTTAAGACTTTTGTGGGAAGAATATTATGAAGATAAACAGCCATAAGGAGAGAATAAACCCAAAATTTTGGTGGAACGGAAGCGTGGGACATAAGAGTGCGGGTGATATCATTGACACGGAGAATCATGCGGTCGGCCTTGCCATTTTGAGAGGAAGTTTGGGGGCAAGAGAACCGAAAAACTAGACCATTAGTACGAGCAAAATTGTGAAAAGAAGAGTTGTCAAATTCACGTCCCATGTCGCATTGAAAACTTTTTATTTGACGATCAAATTGGGTTTGAACAAGAGAACGAAATTCCAAAAACTTTTCATAGACTTGGGATTTAAATTTTAAAGGATAAACCCAAAGATAGTTGGTGAAATCATCCAGTAAGATAAGATAATAACGAAAACCGGTATCAACATGTAATGGAGAGGTCCATAAATCACTGTGAATGATATCAAATGGAGCAAAAGTATTGGAATTTGATTCATAAAAAGGTAATCGAACATGTTTACTAACTTGACATGAATGACAAAGTTTAGAATGTTGATTCTTATTACAATGAATAGAATTATTGGTATGAAGAACATCTAAAACAGACCTTGCCGGGGTGACCAAGGCGGCTATGCCAAATATCTCGCGAAAAACAGACAAGAGAAATGGGGGAAGACTGGGACGATTTTTGTGGTGGCATGGCAGAGTTGGTAATAGGGTAAAGATCCCCGGAACTATTGCCCCGAAGGATAATCCTCCTCGAAGTCAGATCTTTCACAGAAAAACCAGACGGGTCAAACTCAACAGACACACGATTATCAGTGGTGAACTTACGAACAGAAACTAAGTTCTTGATAATATCGGGAACAACAAGAGTATTTTGAGTTGAAGGGTGCGAGAAGGGAGATTTATGAGCTTGGTACCACTAGCACTAACTGGAATGCTATTGCCATTGCCAACTAAGATAGACCTTATAGTACTAGAGTTAAAAACGTTATGTAAAGTACCTGAATCAGCAGTGAGATGCGAGGTAGCACCGGTATCCATGTAGAAAGCATCATCGGGTTGCTGTAGATGCATAGAACTATATGCCTCAGCAATGTCTGTGAGCTTCAGTTGTTCAAATCTTAATTGATTTTAATGGTTTAGAGAAAATATGATCGTAGGAAGGCTGATACCATCTTGGATTTGATGATAACTTCCTTGAGGAGAAATGTTCTCCTTGGAAAGAATATATATAAAACTTTAACAATATCTTTATGTTTACAACCAAAGTAAATGAGAATAATCTCCTAACGGTAAATAAGGTAACCTGATAATATAAACTCTATTACTTTCACTGCAGTTGAAAATAGCTTATGTGGACGATCATCAACAAGCATAATGATTTTCCTCTCAAACGCAAGTAGTGTATTATCACTCCTCTTCATTTTATTTTAAGGTTTATTATCAAATAGTAGCTTGGTTATTTTTGGGAACTGATTGTATGTACTAATGTGAAATGAACTGAACAAGACAACCAACGTATTATTACAAAGAAGGATATAAAGAATGGTAGTTGCGAGTTTCATAATTTTGTGAATGTCTAGACTCAAATAAAACTTTTGAATTTGGTGGATAGTAGATGACTTCGATATGAGTTTATACTTGGATAAAATGAAAGCTGATGTATAAGATGTTTTAATTTTTCTTATAATGGCTTTTCAAGCCAATCAATTAACAAATGCATGTTTGCGCGCTAACATTTGTTGATAAATGGTCTAATCACTCTTCTGGTTATAAATTTAGTTTTTGATATCCTTTGTACCCTAACATCATTACTTTTTTCATGTGTTCCACGATATATAGTAGGTGACCAAGAGTAGCCAAGTGGAAGGCTTAGGATAATGATGAATGAAGGACCAATAAGAGGAAAAGCCTGAGAATAATACTTTAAGAGGTAAAATATCTTTTGTACTTCATTACCTCTGAGGTGTTGATGTAAATTTAGAATGGAATGACTCCAAACAGTTCATTCAAAGCTCAAGTTAAGACTACCAAAGTTGAAAATTGATCCACATCCTTCTGGTTTGGTGAAAGGCCCTTTTGGGGTAGAGGTTCTTAGGAACCTGGTGGAGGTCTTCTAGCAAGGCCATTTGAGAGAACTACGGTCGGGTTTGATTCCTATTGAGGATACGTAGGCAGCCAGTGATGGTTCAATCGACGTTGGAAGATGGAGGTGATTTTATCTATTGATCGTCTCATGCATGAATGCATGATCCGAGGTGGAGAATTGTTGGTAAGTCGGTCAAGGTCTAGATTAGGAAATCTAGTTGGTTAGGGAAACCAAGTACTTGTGTCCTAAGTATAACAGACTTAAGGTGTAATTAACTTTTCGATTATGTATGCCTCCCGATGGTGTAATTAAGGTGTAATTAACTTTTCAGTTCTCTTCTTTCTATTTATTACCCTACTAGTTCATTCAAATCGTCGTTGTTTTCTAAGGTATCTCTTTAGTTTCTTACGCCTCTATCTCTCTGTCTCTTCTTCTCTGATTTTCTCCACCTCAAAAACAAAAACCAGCACAGATCTAGATCGAATTCATGATGGCTTGTGATGTTGATAATCAATTATCATGAAAAAGACAGTAGCACAATGATATATCCTCTCAAACATGAGTAGTGCCCGGGTATCCAGTTCCTCTTTCTTGTATGAGAGCTAGATGGCAGGTAAAATCTTATCATTATTCAAGGATCTATTCAATCTTATCTGTTTTGTTCGGATTTTAGAAAATTGGTTTTTGTTTAGGAAGAATTTAATTTAGGTGGAAGCTTCTTTGTAATTTCAATTGGTTTGATTTGCTTGGAATTGTAACTTGTTGTACAAAGATTTACGTTGGGAAATCGGTCCCTTTTGATTTAAGTTTCTTGTTCTTCAATAAATAGGTTATTTTACAAAGCCTCCACCTGCTAAAAAAAAAATCTCAAAGTTGTCTCACATGATTCCCTTGATTTATTATAATTTAGACTACTTGACTAGTTTTATAAACATTGATATCATGATTTGTTTTTTTGTTAGGCGACACACCACATACAGTTCTCCAAGTTTGGATTCCATGTTTATAAATTTATAGGACTGAATTGATATGTACTAATTAAGTTTTTAGGTAAGGAACTTCCTACAAAGACTGCGAAACATGAACCGGACAAGTAACCATTGAAGAATCAAAGTGGTGAGTTTCATGTCTATACAAATGTCTAAGAATCAAATAAAACTTAATGAATTTGGTATATAGTAGATAGATAACATCAACATGAGTTTCGGATTGAATGAAATGAAGGCCGATGCAAAAAAGAAATTATTACTTTTTCTTGGAACGCTTCATCGAAGCAATCAAGTAACACTTGGAAGATGCATTAGGTGGCCTATGTTGATACACTTTTCTGGTTGTACATTCAGTGTTTGATGTCTTCAACGTACTAACATCATTACTATTTTCATGTGTTGCGGGATATATGGCGAGGTGAACAAGAGAAGTGAAGTAGAAAGAAGGGCATAGGCGAAAGTCGGATCAAATCTAATTTGTACAGATCATCCTCCAGGAAGCCGAGAAGCTTCAATTTCACAACTAAATGGAGGGATCACAAATGGACTGGTTCGTTATATTGGCTATCTATCCACCATTCAATTAATCCTACAGCTGAATATGGTCATTCACCCCTTATAGTGTGCGAAATAGTCCATAACGAGCTTGAGAAGATGGAGAAGATGAATCTGTCTGTTCAAGTAAACTTGTAGAGTAATAATAGCAGAGTAGTTCTGTTTTCAGCACAAGGTAAAGTTTGTATCATACTTATGGTTACGTTTTAATGATCAGCTGGCTTGTTTCCATCTCTACATTGATGAATCACCCGGTGTTGTGGAAACACCTTCAAGTCCGACATGATTTTGTTGATCATTGGGATGGTATGCCATGGGGATATGCACCAGTTGCTTCAAGTCGATTCCAAGATGATTCGTGGGCATCGGATGCCCTTTTCTATTGCCAATGCCATTCACTTGCTTTCGCTTGCGCCACAAAGGAAGCAGTGATCCTTAATGGTAGTGATCCAGGCTTTATAGGAGGAAACCTTGGTGGTCCCGAAAGTGTGGTGCAGGGTTCTGGATCAAGTGGTAATATGGAGGATGGTATCTGGTGTGAGGTGGTAGGGGAAGTAGATTTTGCAGTTCTGGATCCTTCCTCGGCTGGTGTGTGAAGAATTTGATCCTTCTTGCACTGCCCTTGTGAATGTGAATGGATTGTTGTTCTTTGATTCCGTTTGTGTATGGGCTAGTGTGTGCAAAGGTTGGAAGTCGCCATCTGTGGTACCATCATGCTGAACTTTGCATAGAAACATTTTTATTTCAGGATGGCAGTTAAGCTTTCAAATGAAAGATACATTTGGACTTGTTGTAGCTGTGTGGATGAGGATGAGAAGTAACCACCTTTGACGCTTTATTTGCTTGTATTCGAGTTGTCGGGGGTCGGCTAGTGGAGTTGGAGATAGAGGCTGGCGGTTGGGCAGCCAGTTGGTATCCCAAATGTAAGTTGTTTGACCATATCCTATTTGGAGAAAAGCACCTGTCGGATGAAAGCCGCTTCTTTTTCTATTCCCTTCATAATATACTAGGATTCAAAGTCTGTTGGAGAAATGATAACCTTTTCGACTTCCAAAATTAGATTAAAGATATGTAGAATGGAAATTTGGATCTATGTTGGCTGGAATTGGATCCTTAATGGGTGCCGACTCGGTAATGGTTTGAAGTCTTAGTAATGATATTTCTTTGAAAAATTTGTCGAGTCTATAGAACTGATTGTGTGGTTTTGGATAAATGATGTCTTGTGCTAGTTGCTAACACTAGAGTGATTATATGTTTCATTTGATTTGATAAGTTGGACTCTGGACTCTTGCATTAATTAAAGTGGAAGTACGCAAGGGAGTAACTTTGGATCAATAATTGTATATAAGACAACTTTATTCTTTGATTAAAATTTACCACTCAATGGTTGTGAGCCACGGCGTGAACTTGCTAATGTTAGGCTATAGTTGGCACTCAAAGTTGGTATAGGTAAACGTAGGAGAATCCTAGCTCATAAATGTGTCATCGATGTATACCCTACCTGCGAAATCCATGCTTTCTTGTTTTAACTGGTAGTCTTGAAACTTCGGATTCTTTTTTGTATTATTTTTTTTTTCTTTCTGATGACACGATATGCGGCAGGATTCGAACCCCTAACTTACTTGGGAGCTCGACCCCTGGAAAACTGGGATAGTCCCCTCCGTTGGTTACTTTATCTCAATTTTCTTACCAAAAGTGCAGATTTGGCGTCAGTCCCACAAGTTGACAAACAATAGGGAAATTCTATGGACATAGTAATGTAGAACCGTTGCTCAATTCCACATAGAAGATATCACGACGAAGCCATCAACACTGGGGAATAATTGGCCACGGTGGTCAGGTATGGCTATGTCAACATTGTTGTTTGTTCGTTCCAGTAGAATGCTACTCAAAAGAGTGATGGATGTCTTCCAGCCCGAGAAAATGCTTTGAGGATACACACCTCGAATGATGAAACCCGCCCCTCCAAATCCTAGGTTTCCTTGGGAAGCTGTATGAGTGTTGATCTTTACCCACATCACCGGTGGAAAATGCCAACCCACAGAAGTTATGTACGTTTGGTTGCTGGTGGCTGTTTTGTATGTTCGTGGGTGTAGTAGAGCAATCAGTATTCTCGCATGCCTTGGTTTAACGAATTCTTGAGGGAGAGAAAATGCTGCCTTTACAATTTGAGTTGGTGATAGGATTTATCGTTTGAATATTGCCACTTCTTTTTCCAACCAGATACTCCACTGCATGTAGCTCTATAATGGTTTTAGATGTGATGCGGGTGGGGTGGGAAGAGTTGTGTTCTGGAAAGTGTTAATGTGGATTACGGTACTTAATTGATCATAATGACCTTTTCAGCTCTTGGTGGTTTCCTTGCTTTTAAATTACCCAACAGAAAGAATATTACCACAGGATAAGCTAATGTTAGTGATGCAGGATAACATTTTTTACAATGACCAGTAAACACATGTGACTAAATGTGAGTACAAACGAAGGTGTAACAGACTACTGAAACACAGCTACACAAACCATCTGATGCATACATCTGCTATAATACTTGTTTGAACAAATTCTTACTTTAAACTTCTACTTTTTATGTTTTTGAGCATGTCTTCACCTTCCATTAGTGCATATTTTGCAGGTCACTTCTGCATTATAGTAATCGTTAAAAGCCCGCACAAATTAGAATTAAAAGCCCATCGATTTTGCTGAACAAAAAGAAAGAAAATATGATACATTATAGGATACTTTGTTATATAACTTCAAATCAACACTAGCATACTTGTTGGATACTCAGACCAAACAGAAGACCGAAAACTCAACACTAGACCTTAAATTTTTATGGAACACTTCAAAAGGTATTGTGATTCGATGATAAATCTTTCTTAGATGAGAATTGAAATTGCGGGCAATAAAAATGAGATTCTGGGTATCAAATGCTACACACAAGAAGGCTAAAAGCGCGAAAGATGTGTCTCATGCATGGTTATAAAATGTACATGCTCTCTGAATTTTATACGTCTGGTCATCAACCACAATTATACAAATAAACAAGCACACTAGTTCAAAAAAATAATCACACATTGACATAAAAAAATTACAATGCACATTATTTACATGAGAGAATGTGTAAGTAACATAACCATGTATATACACTAAAACCTTTCCAGGATGCTTAATTACCATATTTACGGAATGCTCAAACTACTAATTAACATTGATCAGAAATTCAGTCAAATGCCTGGAGATTCTAGTCGACAGAAGTAGGAAGGAACTATGAAGTATGTACATTCATCCTACCAATCATTGATCGTGCTAGTTATACTTCATTAATTAATTTGGGAAAATATATGGAATCCATGACAGACTTACAGACCTTGCGATGGCTTGGAAGTATCAAAACATGCCATTGAGATGAAGAATATGAGTCCTTAAAATTGTCATTCAATATTACCATAAAGTATTTCAAAACATTAAATTCCCAATGTCTTTTACAAACATAAGGTAAAGGGTAAAGCTAAAACCATTGATAATCTACTTTACGGTAAAACTCTTACCCGAAATTAAAGTTTCATCCAACTGATTTTGTAAGCTTAGGACTGCATTTTATCTTGACCAAAGGTTGTGCTCGGAAAAACACCTAATGAAGCAGATGCTTAGCCTGTTAGAAAAACAATTAGGTGAGTAAATTTAGAACTGCATTTTATTAGAATCAATCGAAGCAATTTTTGGAACACACAGTTGAGACTAAATCTTAATCTTTTTGATGATCTATTGTGTAGATTAAAAAAACAACCTGCGGTAGATTAAAACCGTGAGAGGAAAAATCATAGTGTGAAGATTGTGTAATCCCTGTGATCTCCAAGGTATGTGCAAGGATTCATAATAACAAGAACCCATTTCGATGATCATATCTTAGAGCTCTAAAATACCGCCGCCCTCATTTGGTTACTCTCTCACTTTTTTTCTTTGTGAAACATCAAATGTAGATTTAGGGCTTTTTATATATGCAACTCAAAAATGTGATTTACAAAAATATCCCTTACACCTTCCCTCCCCTTAAGTTTTAGCATAGGCCTTGGAGTATACACCCCCAACATGGCGATTCACTTTTGAGTGGTAGATCTGTTGAGGTAAATACAAATGACTAGGGAAATGGAGGATGGAAAACTCCATATACGTCTTTGTTGTTCTATTGTTATAGAATAGAAAGAGGTGCAATGTATGGATGGAATGCAATGTCATGAAAAAACGAGAGGACATGAGGTTGTCACGTCAAATGACATTTAGAATTTTGAAAATCCGAATATCAAGATTAAATTGGCAGATTTGGTGATTATACACCTACATGTGGGGCTAACAACCCATTAAAAAGGATGAGCAAATCCTCAAATAAAAGGTTTTGTTCATCGCGTCTAAGATCGACTCGATCAGAGACAATCAAATTATATTGAGACGATTGGCTCAATCTTCCCAAAATTCAGTTTTCCCGATGTTTATGGGTAAAAATCGTTTCTCGCGATTTCGGTAATTTTGGTAGGTGAGTGAGAAACTGGTTCAAACCCTAAACAAATGTGCTGCACGTGAGCACTTTATAGATTCGAGAGATCAATCTGTACAAGTCCGGCCTAAACCAAGAAATGGCCGTTCCAGACTTGCTTCGGTCACAAAGTGGAGGAGAAGGGTTGATTTGGGGAGGGAAGCAAAGAAAGGTGTTGAGGAGAGTAGTATCTCGACTTGTATCAGAAAGGTGAAAGCTTAGGAAGCTTGCAAGAGATGAAAGCTTTTTGGGAGAGCTTGCAAAGTTGCCTTCTGAGAGTGTAGTATTTTTCTCCTGACCGAGACTTGTTGTGTGGTGGAAATAGGTAAGACCTATTTATACAAGTCGAGATTGAAACGTACCACTGGCCTCATGAAGGAAGAGAGTAAAGGGTGAAATAATGGGAGGAGGTGGTAACCGCACGGTGTTAATGGGTGAAAACGTTTTTCACCATTATTTCCTCTTTTATTTGACCGCTTTATTCCTTTTCATGCTTTCTTAATTAATGTGAGCGTAGTGTACGCTGCATGCTGTGACCTCCAAACCAAAACCCTAAAAAGCATCCCCCAGTTTGTGTTGATGTCTCGAGTGTTGGTTGCATCTTGGGTGCAAGTGGTGCTGCTAGGGACGCATGTGGCATGTGCCAATGGCATGTGCGGAATGCCTTCGTTGTGAGTTGCACCTCGAGCGTAAGTGGTAATGCCAGAGCTGCTAGTGGCGTGTGTGGCATGTGCCAACGGCATGTGCGGAATGCCTAACTGGTAGGTTGCACGGTTTCCAAGTTAGGATACCAGCGTGTGTGTTTGGCATGTGCCAATGGCATGTGCGGAATGCCTTGGTGGTAGGTTGCACGGTTTGCAAGTTAGGCTACCAGCGTGTGTGTTTGGCATGTGCCAATGGCATGTGCGGAATGCCTTGGTGGTAGGTTGCACGGTTTGCAAGTTAGGCTACCAGCGAGCATGTTGGCATGTGCTAATGGCACGTACGGCCATGTTGACCTAGTTGCAAGTCTTGCGAGCCTAGGGCGCTATATTTGGCGTGGGCCAATGGCATAGCGGCTTGGAAATATGGCTTGCGACACGTGTTGGCATGTGCCAATGGCACATACGGCCATGTTGACCTAGTTGCAAGTCTTGCAAGCCTAGGGCGCTATATTTGGCGTGGGCCAAAGGCATAGCGGCTTGGAAATATGGCTTGCGATACGTGTTGGCATGTGCCAATGGCACGTACGGCCATGTTGACCTAGTTGCAAGTCTTGCAAGCCTAGGGCGCTATATTTGGCGTGGGCCAAAGACATAGCGGCTTGGAAATATGGCTTGCGATACGCGTTGGCATGTGCCAATGGCACGTACGGCCATGTTGACCTAGTTGCAAGTCTTGCAAGCCTAGGGCGCTATATTTGGCGTGGGCCAAAGGCATAGCGGCTGGGAAATATGGCTTGCGATACGTGTTGGCATGTGCCAATGGCACGTACGGCCATGTTGACCTAGTTGCAAGTCTTGCAAGCCTAAGGCGCTATATTTGGCGTGGGCCAAAGGCATAGCGGCTTGGAAATATGGTTTGCGACACGTGTTGGCATGTGCCAATGGCACATACGGCCATGTTGACCTAGTTGCAAGTCTTGCAAGCCTAGGGCGCTATATTTGGCGTGGGCCAAAGGCATACCGGCTTGGAAATATGGCTTGGGACACGTGTTGGCATGTGCCAATGGCACATACGGCCATGTTGACCTAGTTGCAAGTCTTGCAAGCCTAGGGCGCTATATTTGGCGTGGTCCAAAGGCATACGGCTTGGAAACATGGCTTGCGATACGTGTTGGCATGTGCCAATGGCACGTACGGCCATGTTGACCTAGTTGCAAGTCTTGCAAGCCTAGGGCGCTATATTTGGCGTGGTCCAAAGGCATAGCGACTTGGAAATATGGCTTTCGATAGGTGTTGGCATGTGCCAATGGCACGTACGTCCATGTTGACGTAGTTGCAAGTCTTGCAAGCCTAGGGCGCTATATTTGGCGTGGGCCAAAGGCATAGCGGCTTGGAAACATGGCTTGCGATACGTGTTGGTATGTGCCAATGGCACGTGCGGCCATGTTGACCTAGTTGCAAGTCTTGCAAGCCTAGGCGCTATATTTGGTGTGGGCCAAAGGCATAGCGGCTTGGAAATTTGGCATTGTTGCCATGGTGCGGCTTGGTTTGGCATTGTTGCCATGGTGCGCAGGTGCGGCTTGGTTTGGCATTGTTGCCATGGTGCGCGATATGCGGCTTGGTTTTGGCATTGTTTCCATGGTGCTGCGAGATGCGGCTTGGTTTTAACATTGTTGCCATGGTGCGCTTGGGTGCGGCTTGGTTTGGCATTGTTGCCATGGTGCGCAGTATGCGGCTTGGTTTTAGCATTGTTGCCATGGTGCGCGGGTGCGGCTTGGTTTGGCATTGTTGCCATGGTGCGCATATGCGGCTTGGTTTTGGAATTAGGGTTACGTGTTGAAAAACCCTAATCTGTATTTTGAAAAAATAACCCTATTAATTATTTACACACGAGTTAAATGCTCTTAGTTAATGTGTTGCGGGTAACACTAGGTCATGGGGATTTACGATTTTACCTTGTTTAAAGACCACCATCAACATTAAGTCCCACGCTTAGCTCGGAGCAGGGGCTTTGTTGCGAGGTAAGCATAAGATGGTGACAAACTATTAACAAAGAAATAAAGAAAATTGAAGGAGGCTTGTCGACCTTTTATAAATAGGATTTGGAATCCCTGCCTCTGGTAGTTTTGCACAAATCGGGAGGCTGGCACAATTGGTGGGGCCGGTGCAGCTTGGGCGACGTTGGGAAATTGGCGTGAGTTGGGAAACTGAGTGTGCTAGCTGGTGGGACCGGCGCAAGGTGTGGAAGCTGTGTGTGCTTGCTGGCGTGACTTGGGCGGCCATTGGGAAGTCGGCGCAATTGGTGCAACTTGGGCGACGTTGGGAAGTTGGCGTGAGTTGGGAAGGCGATTGTGCTTTAGGCCGGGTGGGACCCAGGCGCAAGGTGTGGAAGTCTGTGCGTGCTTCTTTGGCGTGACCGATGTAATCAAGGAGGGAGTAGGTGTTTCTGAGATATCAAAGTTTCCTTATTTTGCCTTTCCTTCACGCGCGCTTGATTAGGGCATCGTTCATGCCAAAAATCTGGAAGCGTTATGTCCCTCATTGCTTCCTTTCCTTTTCAAAGGTTTTGTATTCAAACCCAACGCAACTGCATCATCTCCCTCGTTTGAGAAAAGGTTCTTCTTGTTGAATTTCTCTCGGTATGTTTCCTTCTTCTTTGGCGGACTGTCGTACACTTTACCGCCGCTTGTTGTATAAATGGAAAACTTCCCTTTTGTGCGAGAGATATCCTGTTGGAGCATGCGTCATTTGTTATCGACGAGGATGACCTAGTCGTTCCCCTTCCTTCGAATCCGTCCTTGTTGACTCGTGCGACTTGGAGGACGCTGATTTAGGGCTCTATCTTACGAAATGGGATGCGGCGAAGTCCCCGGTCATACTTCGATTTGATATGATGGAATGGATGAATACGTGAATGTAACCTTCCGTACTCTTGGATGTGACAACGGGATGCTCGGAAATTACATGATCACATATTCTCGGATAGTGCGGGCTCGGGATCCTCCGCGCCTCGTAAAGTGTTGAAGGCGTCTTCTAGACAGAGAGGTGATGATGTTCTTCCGCTGCACCCTTGAAGAGTAGAGGACCTTGTTGTGGGTACGGATTTTTGGTGGACTGTTCTTCGTAGCTTTGACAGTGAAGGGATCCCGTGTATATCTTCCGTTCTCAAGTAAGGTTTACGTGTTTCCATCTTTGTAGTAATTGTTGCTGCGGTGAAGCTCTGGCTGGCATCAACGAATGAGGGGCAACAGTTCTTGGTAGGAGATGTAATCAGGAGAAACTACATTGTCGTGGTAACAAAGTAGGTTGGCTGATGAGCTTACGTGGACGTAAAAGGATTGGATGGATGCGTAAGCGAGCAAACTGTCCATGATCACGAGGTTTGGCGAGATGGATTAAAAGGTGTCCATGACTACGAAGATTGGCTGGCTGTGACTATGTTCCTTGATATAGGGAGTGTGGCGGCACGACCCTTTGCAGGAAGGAGTGGCATTGAAGCAAACTTTGAAGCGAAGCCGCTGCTGGAGAACGTTGATGCGTAGCTACTTCTGGAGAGAACGTTGATGCGGAGCTACTTCTGGAGAGAATGTTGAAACGACATCTTGAAACTCTCAGAGCCTTGACGGCTACCATTTTGAAGTCGGAGGCCGCGTCACGTTCTGTCAAACTCGACATCCCTCAAGAGAAAAGAAGTTAGGAGTCCCCAGTTACATCTGTCGATCGTGCTTTCTAGGAGAGGTTAGGGTTTGGGCACGGCTTCCCTGGCTGGAAACGCCTGCTTTCCTGATGCAGTGCGGTTGAGAGATGCAAACATCTCTTGATGCTATGCCTTGGAGAAATATAGAATCTCACATAACTGTTTCATCATAGACTATACGACTTTGTGGGCGAAGTTCCAATTATGAGGGTCCCGACAGAAAAAAGGGTCTCCGTGAACTCAGGAGAGTTGTTGATTTCCATTGCTTTCGATTTTGGAGAAGTCCTTCCCCGATCTTCACGTGTGACGAAATTGGATTGCTTATCCCCTTCTACTGGGCGTTCAAAAGCAACGCGGGCCTCTTCATCTATAACGCGTCCTGCTGAAGTATCTTTCGTCTTTTCATCGAATCAACAGTGCTAAAAGGAGGTAGGCTTCTTCCGGATATTCCAGTATCTTTCCCTGATGGTGGAGTAGTGTCTCTGGTGACGGTTGGAGCTTTCATGCTTGAAGAACCGTTGGGGTGGCGGAAGTGGCTCTGGTTCTGGTGATCGTAAGTGTATCGTGCGGAGATGACATGGTTTTGATCACGAAGTCTTTGGAGCCATGGCGCTGTTTGAAAGAAGGAGAGGATGGTCTTTGGAAGGGCACAAGATGTTAGCTATTGGAAGGATGCAAACCTGTTAGCACAAAGTGTGGTCTGGGCTGGCATGCGCGTGCGGCATGTGTGCCTGGTAAGCGCGTCTGGCAAGGGCGTCTGGCAAGCGCTGGCATGCGCGCCTGGCAAGCGCGTCAGGTAAGTGCATCCGGGAAACGCGTCTGGTAGGCGCTGGATCGTCTTGGAATGGGCGCTGACTTGGTGTGGACGCTGGCTTGGATTTCGGTATGGTGTGGAACATTGGCTTGGCACGGTGCTGGCTTGGCGTGGCTTGGACTTGTTCCTACGGGCCCAGTTGCCTCTTCCCATACGTAGCTCAAACAGGAAATCCTTTCCTTATTCAAATTCAAAAAGTGTTATGCTTATGAAATGGGTTGGCTCCCCTTTTTACCTCGTATCTTTGTTATCACGTCATGGTGTTAGCGGTAGCGCGGTAGTGACAAAGTGGGCAAGCATATCCCAGCTATGTACTCCAGCGTTTCTCTTTCAATTTGTTTTATTGTTTTCTTGTGCTGGTGTAAACCGTAGCCATAGGTATGCCTTTCATAAACTTGTGGAAATTAATGCTTCATCATAAATAATTCTTCAAATGTCACTGTAGTAACGTCTGCTAATAGTGACAGGTAATTGTTATTGTGCAGAGTAGGTATGTACGGGTAGGTGAATTTTTTTTTTTTTTCTTTGAAAGGCAAATAAAGCGCCTGGTTTATGTTTTTTTTTTCTTCCTGGATTTCTTGGGTTGATAGATAAATGTTAGCTTTTGAGGATATTGGATTATTTCTGGGATGAATGGTTTTGATAATATAACTCTGATTATATTTTGGGAAAGGAATATTGCTTTTATGAAAGTGTGTGCTAGCAATAGGCACAAGACTCAGTAGTATGATGGTTTTACTAAGAACCTAAAAATAGATTGTATATCTTGCCCAGTTCTGAATTTTACTCACTTCATAGGTTTTGCGAACACGCTCCTCTCCATGTAAAGGCGGTTTTCTTTGCGGCTTTCTTTGGTAACATCGCCAGACAAGTCCCCAATCGCTGGTAGCATCTTCGGCGAGTCCCCAGTTTCCTCATGTAGTTTTTGCAACTGGTAACCGGGTCGTCTGGTGGTTGAGTCGGATTGAGTGGTAGTATCTTCAGCAAGTCCCCAGTTTTCTCGTGTAGGTTTTACGACTAGTAACCGGGTTGCCTGGTAGTTGCGTCGGATTGAGTCGCCTTCCCCTATCATCTTGACATCTGGGTCGAAGAACGAGATCGACAGATCGACATTGTAGCCGATAGATCAATCCTCCCGTTGTGGTCGCCAATTGTTTATGGGTAAAAATCGTTTATAGCGATTTCGGTAATTTCGGTAGGTGAGTGAGAACTTGGTTCAAACCTAAACAAATGTGCTGCACGTGAGCACTTTATAGATTCGAGAGATCAATCTGTACAAGTCCGGCCTAAACCAAGAAATGGCCGTTCCAGACTTGCTTCGGTCACAAAGTGGAGGAGAAGGGTTGATTTGGGGAGGGAAGCAAAGAAAGGTGTTGAGAGAGTAGTATCTCGACTTGTATCAGAAAGTGAAAGCTTAGGAAGCTTGCAAGAGATGAAAGCTTTTTGGGAGAGCTTGCAAAGTTGCCTTTATGAGAGTGTAGTATTTTTCTCTGACCCAGAGACTTGTTGTCTGGTGGAAATAGGTAAGACCTATTTATACAAGTCGAGATTGAAACGTACCCTGGCCTCATGAAGGAAGAGAGTAAAGGGTGAAATAATGGGAGGAGGTGGTAACCGCATGGTGTTAATGGGTGAAAACGTTTTTCACCATTATTTCCTCTTTTATTTGACCGCTTTATTCCTTTTCATGCCTTCTTAATGTGAGCGTAGTGTACGCTGCATGCTGTGACCGCCAAACCAAAAACCTAAAAAGCATCCCCCAGTTTGTGTTGATGTCTCGAGTGTTGGTTGCATCTTGGGTGAAAGTGGTGCTGCTAGGGACGCATGTGGCATGTGCCAATGGCATGTGCGGAATGCCTTCGTTGCGAGTTGCACCTCGAGCGTAAGTGGTAATGCCAGAGTGTGTGTTTGGCATGTGCCAATGGCATGTGCGGAATGCCTTGGTGGTAGGTTGCACGGTTTGCAAGTTAGGCTACCAGCATGTGTGTTTGGCATGTGCCAATGGCATGTGCGGAATGCCTTGGTGGTAGGTTGCACGGTTTGCAAGTTAGGCTACGAGCGAGCATGTTGGCATGTGCTAATGGCACGTACGGCCATGTTGACCTAGTTGCAAGTCTGATAGGTGTAGAATACACCGTATTTACTATACAGAGTTTATGCTTTCTTTGCTATTTTTCTTGTAAATTATGTATTTTACGCTTGTTTTAAGTTTTGTAGCTACTTTGGAGTCACACGGAGGCAAAGAAGAAGAAATCACTCAATTTGAGCAAAAAGGGCAATTTTGTCATTTCCAGGGTAAACACTATCTGGAGTCCAACCAAGGTTAAGGGGCTACTACTGGAATTACTAAAGGCGGACAACTACTTGCTCAGGGCCACTACCAGCTGGGGCTGGTATAGCAATGGGTGTAAATAGCCCATTCCAAGGTTAAAGACCTAAACTAGGTCGAACTGAAGAAGAGTCTTAATCTCTTTCTTTCTTCTTCATCTGAGGCTGTCGATCCACAGAGAAGAAAGGCACTGATTTCAGAGAAGATAGAACAAGAAATTGGAGACGGGTTAGTAGCAGAAATTGAATTAAAGGGGTTTGTGGTTGATTGATAAGTTTGTTGCTGCCGAGCTGTTAATGATTGAGATAATAAATTAGGGTTCGTGTTGGTCTTTGTTGAAATCGAGTAGAGAAAAGGGAATCAGGAGAGTTGTTAGTGATGAGTCATTGTTGAATCGAAGAGGTGAAATCAGCAAGAGTTGCAATCGAGAGGGTTTATGCGAAATCAAGATACAGAGAGTTGTGGCAGTCGATAGAGAAGAACTCAGGGAAACAGAGATGAAGTTCTTGAAATTGAGAGAAAAATGGAGAAACTAAATGGAAGAATGGGTTCGATTTTCTGGTATTGATGGTGGCAGCTGTAACTGAGAAAGGGTTTGAGAAGATATCGAGATTTACAAAGGAGGGTTCAATCTAAAAATCGTTTGTGGTAGTGAAGATAGAGTTGCGATTCAAAGATGGGTTCGATTTGAGTATGGTTATCTGTGGGATTGAAGCAGCTCGGAAGGAATGGGTTTCACTGTGGTGGAGAAATTGAATCAAGTAGTTGCACTGGGATGTCGGTTGTTCTGAGTTGCTGCTGGGAAGAAAAAATGAGGGTGTTGGAGATGAAGGTGGTTCTGTGTTTGGAGGAAGGAACTGAGGGTTCGCTGAAATCGATTGGGATCGAGAAGCAGGGAAGAAATGTTGCTGCTGGTGATCACATTGGTTGTGTGGATTATTTTGAGAAACAAGTGCAGATTAGAGAAGAAATTGAAGATGCTGTTTCTGCACAGGGACTGAAGAGAAAGGATGAAACTATAGATGTATGTGTAGGATTTTCCACGAGGAATGGAGCTAAAAATTGAGGCCTGAATTTGGCCGGGACTGTCCTATAAACAGCCGAAACTCGGCCAATTTTCCCCTCCGGCGAGTCGACTCAGTGACGGCGATTACCGATCCAGACGAGTTCGATGACCGATCCAGAACCGGTCTAACTCGGCTTTCGGTCGAGCAAGTCACCAACTAGGGAGTTGACTCATAGCTGACTCGTCTATCTGACTCGTTCTCCTTTGACTTTGACTGACGGTTTGACCTTTGACCGTTAGTCCTAACGGTGGACTGACGGAATATTCCGTCGAATATTCCACTGACGAAGAAAGTTTTCAGGTGGCCGGCGGCGACTATTCCGGCCGGATTCCGACCACAATCCTAGTTTTCCGGCGAGCAAAAATTCCAGAATTTTCTATGGACTTCTCTCATGGGTGTGAAGACTTGGGCTAGGAATTGGATGGAGAATTGGACTCAAATTTGGAAAGAGAAGGTGGAAGAGTTGAGAAGAGCTTGGATTTGGAAATTGAATTGCTAAAGGAAAAGGATTCTAATCCTTGGAAGAATTGGAGAATATTGAAACCTATAAATAGAGAAGTTTTCTACAACTTCTACACACCTCTCTACACACACATCACTTGTGTTTTTGCTTGCTTTCTAAGATTCTTCTTTTTAACTATTTGTGTGAACTTGAAAATTCTTCTTTTAATAATTATTATTTGTGTGAATTTCAAAAACATGAGTAGCTAATTTTCTTATTGATTGAGGATGAATTCCTAGTTCTTAACATGATTTGAGTTTTTGTTTTCAATTCTATCTTGAGATTTTTCACATGATTATCGATTGTTTTTACTAATAGGAGTGATCTTAAAGACATTCATGATTGATTGATAGATTGTTTGGAGTGCACGCTAAATTAATTTGTTAATTGATCTATATCTAGTATAAGTTAGGGAATACGTAATCGTTCTCGACACTTTACACAAGTAGAAAACACGAGACCTTGCGGAGGGATTCCGTGGAGCAATTGTGTGTAGAAACAACGCTAGAAAGTGGACCAAGCGAACCGAGTTAACTACTAGTACTAAACCTAAATTCATAAATCTTAATGCATTCTGAATTACATCTTGTAAAGCGAACCTCGGGGTGGTTCTTTTGAATAGAATCGATAACTAAGCGGACTGTTACTCGGTGAAATTAGGGATTTTGGGGCTAGCTAAGCGTGCACTGCTATCCTACGGTTGGTGATAATCTGTGACTAATAACAAGTAGAAGAGAACATAACTTGAATCATTGTTTTGCAACGAAGAAGGATTCCTTGGTCTTGTCTCTCTTATTGCTTTCAATTTTACCTTTTAATTGTTTTGTTTATTTTCTTTTGCTTTTTACACCCCCCTTTTTGTGACAATTTTTACAACTAGAATCTCGTGCTCCTCGTGGGATCGACCTTGACTGCCCTATATTACTTGTTAATTAGGTAGTAAAGTATTAATTAATTTGTTGTGGTTACGACACGCATCAAATTTTGGCGCCGTGCCGGGAGCGACGGATGATTTTAGTCGTTTTTATTTTTCTTTTGCTTTATTCTTGCTTTGTTGGATTTTATTACGTATCTAACTTGGTTTTGAATCTTATTTCAAGTGCTTGGTTTTCCATGTACGGTGGACAAGAGCAAGCATATTACAACAATCAATACGGTTTTCAACCTCAACATTATGACAACTTCCAACCATCCTTAGGATACAATCAAAACCAATATTTTGGCTATGATCAATTTCCTCTGATCCTTATGGATATTCTCATACATATCAACAACCTTATGACGGGTATGTAAGTGGACAATCACGGGGATGGAAGGATAGTTATGCATCTAACAATTTGTTTTCTAGTAATGTGCGACAGAGAATTTGGAATATACTCCTCTTCATCGTGTTTTTCCTTCACTTTTTCCAAAAGAGGAGATACGGTCTAGAAACTCTATCAATGGTGGTAAGCGTGTGAACGTCGGAAACTTGCACGTAAATTATACAAATTGGAAGATGATGGAGACTCGGAAGAGCTTGTCGCAGAAATTAGTAGGACTATTCATATGGAACTTAAACGACGTCGGGAAAAAGGTTATGAAACCGATGAAGATTCTTATTATGGTGAGTCTGAAAATGAAGATGATTGTGTTGAAAAGGACCAACTTTTGGAGACTTTTGATGACGCTAGTGTAGATTACTCGAGCCTTGATCTTAATAATGATCAAACACCTATTCAAAAGGAAGAGCTTGAGGAAGATGCATTTATTGCTTGGAAAAAATTTCTTAGGGAAAGATGGGAGTCCGCGGAAGTGTATGAACGTTGCAACGATGAGGAAGTTATTCCAACTCCGGATCATAATAACGATCCTTCACCTATTCAAAAGGAGGAGTTTGGATATCACTTACCTATTGTTGTAAACGAAGTAACACCCTCACAAGAAGATCTTACAATTTATACCGAGGAAGATTATATGAGGGAAGAATGGCCCGATTCCGATGATGAGAATGTTGAAGAGATGATACTAGAGGATGAAACCACATTCATTCATTTTGTGGAAGACCCAATTGAACTTGCCGATGATTTTAATGATGCCAAGACTTTGGTTAAGGTAGAAAACGACGAAGAATGGTTGCAAGGTTTAATAGAGGACCACGATATACGAGAGGTAAGTAATTCACTTGAATTTTTTAAGGATGAAGAGGATTCTATAATACAAGAAATTGTGCAAGGTTTGTCTAACCCTTTGCATATTGATTCTTCTCCTTTACCTCTTATTGGTTTGAATGTATGTGCTTGAAAGTATTTTTGGATGATTTTGTTTCTAAATATCCACCATTGGAAACACTTGATGCTAACACCATGCGGAGTTTGCAAAGAGGAACACATGGAAATTCCCAAATTCTATGTTCTTTATACACTTCAGTGTGGACGAGAATAAGTGTGGGGAAATTTCTATCGAGCAATAATTTCACTATTGTTTTCTTGTGCTAATATTTGTATGGAGTTATTGTTTGCAAAAACAGGTATTATGGGTGGATCCCCAAATTTTCCGATTGTTAGTATATGGGAGTGAATCTTACAAGAGCCAAGTCGGGCCGTCGACTTTAAAACAAGCGCTTAATGGGAGGCAACCCATAGGTTTTGTATTTCTTATCTTTTTGTTTTTTTGTTATTTCTTTTTCTTGTTTCTTATCATGTTAAAATTTCCCACCTTGACTTTACTAGGAGGATTCAATTACATTGAGGACAATGTAAGGTTTAAGTGTGGGGGAGTGGTTAAGCATGTTTTTAAAACAAAAATTACAAAAAATTTAAAAATTAAAAAAAAAAAAAAAAGTTTTATTTAAAAATTCCAACTTTTAGAGATTTTAGAGTCACTAGCATACTTCTAGGTATGTTTACATAGAGATTTTGACCGACATAATTGAACTTGGAAATGTTAGAGAACTACATTCGGATTTCTTGTTTGTTTGAGTGTTAAATAATGGATTTAATCATGCGGTGATGCGAATTTGGTGCAGGAGAAATGCGTTATTAGAGTTGCTGATCGAGTCATTAGTGGAGACTACCCGTATTCATATCATGTGAGGCACCGACCGAGGAAATTTTTCCATCTACTAAAGAGCTTTCTTTTGAGTGTGGGTCACCGTACGTAAATTCCGGGTAGAATGGTGAGCTACCCAATTTCCCACCAATAGAAGCACTACTCTTTGATCTCTTGAGTGCTAATTTTGTCAATCATGAGGGTGACGTCCATGGATGAAACTTCCTTCTTGTAGTTCGATTTGCGATTAGCACCATTCTCTCTCTCGACAACAACGGATCCATAGAAACACTCTCATCATCAACAAGGAGCGACACCAAAATCTACAAGGAAAGTTGGAAAAGTTTATGGTTTACAAGCAACGGAATGAGAAAAGGAGCAAATTTCAAATACAAGTAAAGCAACATACAAATGAGCGGATTTTTACATATATGTTGAAGACTTACAATGCAATGAGGTAATTTTATATACAAGTATGAAGACTTATTCATGAAAGCAAAGAAAATCAAAAGGTGAGAATTTTTGAAGTTTATGATTTCAAGACGATACAAGTTATGAAGAATCAAGCGGTAAAATACTTCTTCCACGGCCATGGTTTATTTTGTATTTAATTTCTCTAGTTCTTAAAAAAAAAAAAAAAAAAAAAAAAAAAAAAAAAAAAAAGAGAAAAACAAGAGAAATATTTGTATAAGCCGTGGGGAAGGAAAATCTATAAGGTAGTTTCAAGCGACAAGGATTTTAAGGTAAAAAGAGTTACAAATTGTTAAAGATTTATGAAATTCGAGGGTTTATCATCAATAGTTGAAACCGAAGACGAAGATTACGAAGATCAAGACGAGGAGCGGAAGACGTTTCTATTGGATGCCGTGAGAGTGGTGTTATCATAATTGGCGATCGGATGTGAAGGTGAGTAAGTAATTTCATCCTCGATAATAATGGTTGATTTCCTTTCTTAGAGATCGTCAGAAAAATGGTTTTTCAAAATATAAAAGATGTGGGTTTTTAAAAATATTTCGGAAGTTATCCTTCCCACCATTTAACGTGTTGCGAGAATTCTCTTTTCATTCCTACCTGCACACATGTGAGAACCATAAAAAAGCCGTCTTTTTGAGTGCAATTATCATAAAATCCTTTTTGGTGAGGCAGAAGTCGAGGCGAAATGCTTATTGATCGTTTCTCAAACACGCGTTCTCTCATCATGGTGTGGTTATTTCTCACTCAACATTTAAGAACGAGAATATGTTCTTTAGTATTTCTAACTTCTTATTACTAGCATGTAGAAACTCTATGTCCTCATAACTCTTTGGATGCTTGGGACGCTTGAGCGCTTTGAAGTTGTGAGTTTTTAGTTTGATTTGCTCGAGGACTAGCAAAGTCTAAGTGTGGGGGAATTTGATAGGTGTAGAATACACCGTATTTACTATACAGAGTTTATGCTTTCTTTGCTATTTTTCTTGTAAATTATGTATTTTACGCTTGTTTTAAGTTTTGTAGCTACTTTGGAGTCACACGGAGGAAAAGAAGAAGAAATCACTCAATTTGAGCAAAAAGGGCAATTTTGTCATTTCCAGGGTAAACACTATCTGGAGTCCAACCAAGGTTAAGGGGCTACTACTGGAATTACTAAAGGCGGACAACTACTTGTAGTAGCAGGTTTTCCCACACTACACCCCTTACTCGTTTTTGTTTAATTAATCCATTAGAAGATGTAAGATCAAGAACATTTATTGATTGAATTCATGAAGTGTTTTCACAGGAAAGTAGGATTACACTTAGAAGTTAAAACACTCTTAAACTTTCTCTCTCCTAATGACTTGCCTAACAATTCTAAAAAGATCTCTCCTCTTTACAGACTCACTCGACCCTTTATATAGGGTAATACATAGTGGGTGACAGCTAAGCTATCCTTTATTTTTAAAATGTCTCGCGAAGTGTCGCCCCGATGTACAACTATTCAATCTCGCGACACTTCTTAACCCTGCAGATTCCATGTCTTTCGCTGTTTTGTGTGTCGTTATTTCCCATCGCGTCGTTTATTTTAGTTTCTGCGACTCCCTCGCGTACCGTGCCGTCGTTTATTGATCCCGCGAGCCCTATGTATTGCGATATTATGATCCTACATCTTGCCTCTTTTTCCTTGAATATTGCTTGAAGAGCGATCTTTAAGGAAAAATTTGTTGTTGTTGTAGTGATCTTTGGTCTTTGCTGATGAGGGAATGAGCAGAAGAATACTGTACTTGAAAAGTACGTTGACTCTATTCTTTTGCGAAGTTCAGAAGCTCCTATATTCGAAGTGTCATTTCTTGCCTCATGTGTTACGAAAAATAATCGATTTCGTAATCTCTTCTCGCCTATTAGGAAATATGCCGTATATTTGAATTTGCTAAAGTTCTTTTCGTCAAGCTTCCTTGGATTTGGGTAGTGACCGTTTATACGTGTCTATATTTACCTCTTTTACGGTGCATTTAATGTTATCCGGTCATAATATTTTTCTCATCTATTTATAGGAGCACCCCTGTGAAGAATTTTCCTTTTCTTTTTCATCTTCTTCATCGTGCTGCAAGTGTTCTTCTTCTTCATCGTTACAGTGTTTGCTTATTGCTTTGTCTCTTACCGTCTTCTTCACCATTTTAGCTATTCTCTACCAGTTGTTAATCTCATGACGTCCCGGGTTTGTTAATTTTGCCATATCTGGCTGACTTTGTCGTTGATCAGATTTGAGATTAATTTTCTTTGTGGAAATCATAGTGGTATGATTAACTTTGTAGTTCTTTTTCTGCCATTGTTGTTTAGCAAGAACCAACCCAGAACTAGATTTATCGTGAAGGACCCTCTTCTTTCTTTGGACTCGCCATCGAAATCTACTTTCGCAACAAGAACCCCTCGCACAACCAAAGTCCACTTCTGCGAGTAAAATCTATGACTTCAAAAAAGACAAACAAGCGAGCGACAAGGTATTCAAGAAACATTTATTTTTATCAACAATACATTGTTGCCTCTGCTTTTTATTTAATTTGTCATTCGCGAGGATGATAAAACTACTGGTCATGTTCCCAAAAGCCTCGCTACTCCAAACTGTTACTCCCAACGTTCCATTTCCTTCATTCACACCTTCATCTCCTGCTGCAGAAATCTTCGCAAGATAACTTTGTGCCCCCTTCCTCTGGTACTACTACCAACGACAATATTTCTATGCCTCAACTCCTCATAGATCAAGTTCCTTATAACTTTGTCCTCCTACCAACGATGTTATACCACCTCTTGCTATCAATGTCCCTACTATTTCTCCAATCACTTCTCTCCCCAAACTTCCTCTCCTCATGAGGTTCTTTTGACAAAGGATGATTCATCTTTTTTGGTAGAGCAAATTCCTCTAACGGCGGAAAATTTGGAGGGTATAGATGTGGCCTTTAAGGTTCTTTCAGGTCTCGTGAATGATGCCAAGAGGAATTCCTTTGTCCTATCAAATCCAACGTCTGCGAGATTTTAAGTAAGCACCTTGGTCCTGATAAGGTCTCGCAAGCATCTTTGGTTCAAGAAATTAGTAAGCTGAAGGATGATCTCCAGGTTATGACCACGAAGTGCAATAGTCTCCACCTTGATCGTGATAACCTTCGCAAGAAGAATGAAGAATTAAAAGGTATGCTCTCGCCGTCCCCCCCACTCTTTTTTTTTTTTTTTTTTTTTTTTTTTTTTTTTTTACAACTCAAATCCTTGCTCGTCTTGAAGTATTAAACCGAAACGAATAATGGAGATATATCGGAGCCGGAGTCTATCGGCGAAGAAGTTCGAGTTGAAAGAGATTCTTGGATGGAGCAAAGATAATCTCTTAGATAGTCTTCATACCTATGCAACGATCAAATAAATAACTTGTCGAAGAGAATTTTGATTTATCGCAAAAGCAAGACTCATTAAGTAATGACTTATCTCGCCTCTCTTATACTTTGACTAAAACTAATTTGGAGTTGGAAACTTTATCGAGATGAGAATCAAACTCTTTCTCAAGAGAAACGTTCTCTGTTGAATAAGATGGCGAGCTACTCAAGACGGATCTACCGCTTGTCAAAAGTTATGTGAAGAACGCGAACAAGCTAAACATATTTTGAAACACCAACTCGGAAGAAATTCTCGGCCGAGAGAAATAAACTTATTCAAGGTAGAATAACTTTGAGTGTAAAAGCGAAACAATTCCAAGAACAATGTGTCAACTTAGAAAAATCCAACTCTACTTTGGCGACCGAAGAAAATTCCATACTTGTTTCTAATGAAAAGAATCTGCGATCTCGATTGAAAGGCTTAGTTGGGGATTCATTTGATGATGTCATGGACCGTTTGGGGAATAACTTCAGCAGCTTTAATCCAACATCTTACTTCTCAAAGGAAGGTAGTCAAATTATTTGACTATCTTAATTTATGTATTTATTCCATGAACGGTTTATTACCCCTAAATGCCAACAATGTTCGATAAGAGTTTTCTCGATCTTGTGTATTTGTTATGCGAGATTACGAGAAGAAGCTTCGTTCCACTATCTCCACCCTCGGTCCGATTATTCTAAAATTCGCAAGGAAAATGGACTACTCTCAAGCATCTTGCTCGTTCTCACCGTGCGGAGCGAAGATTTGATTATATGTCTTATTGTAAGGACATTGATAGTAAGAATCGTCAAAAGGCCTTGCTTCGCCAATTCCCTCTAAAAGCGGAGGTTCTTGTGAATAACATTTTGTTTGTCGAAGTCTCTTGATCCTATTCACGTCGATCCTTTGGAAGTAAGTGATGATGAAGTTCCTAACGCTCCGAGATAGTGATTATGAATATGAAAGCGACGAAGATATCGCTAATCTTTAAGTTGTCAACAAAAATCTGATCAAAAAACTGCTGATGAAAATCCACCACCGGCGAGAATGAAGGTCTTTGAAAATATTTCGATGACCGTCCATTGACCAGTGAAGGTGAAGCGAGAAAATTATTGGTGAAGATGATAAAATTGATGTAGAGAATTAACGCTTTATAACTTTTGCTGCAAATTTGTCCTTTTGTTTTGAAAGATTAAATCCCTTGTTGAATAATCCTCTTATTTTCTTCTTCTTAATTATGACTATAATCTCGCAAGCTTATTCGCTTACATTTTTATGAAATCAGTCATCATCATTTTTACATTGTATTCTTCATCGATGTCGAATTTTGTATTGCGACGAGGTCGCAGTATCTCCATGAGTGAAGAAACCTACTTTTCTCGCCTTATCATTTCGGTAGTCTTTATTTTATCTCTTCTTGTGGCGACAAGGTCGCAGACAGCCTTTACATTTTCATGCAATGGCTCATTGACCTTGCCTTATCAATTTTGTGTGGTCTTCCGAGTTAGACCTCCCTAATTAGAGGTCCTCCCCTGCCACCTTTTATGGCGACAAAATCGCAGGGACGTCCTTACACTTGCATGTAAAGACCCATTGATCTTGTCTTATCATTTTCCAAGTATTTTTGCCTCTGCAGATGTTTTAGTTGCGACAATATGACAGGCCTATATATCCTTGCGAACATAAAGCCCCATGACATTGCCGTCGTGCGACGAAATCGCAGGACGTCCGTACACTTTCGTGTAAAGACCCATTGATCTCGCCTTACCCTCGCGTTAGTATTATTGCCTCTGCGGGATCATTTGCACAAATATGACAAGCCTAAGTCTCCTTGCGAAAACAAAGCCTCATGACATTTGCGTCTGTTTTGACACCCCCCTAATGGAGAGCGTCGCCCTTATCATCTCCCCGGTTGCCCCTTCAAGGAGGCGAAACATCGGCCATACAAGACTAGCTCCTCCCATCCGGTCTTAACAACAACCAGTTGTTTTCACAGCCTCTTATCCCTTATACCTCTATGGTTTATGGTTACGAGACTGCACCCTAAGTGGAGTTTTCTTCGGGCGAGTGCAACGCATGCCAAGACTTGCCAAGAATGGCCAGGGTAGGTTCATCCATCCCGGGCACTCTGGCTCAACCGTGTACCTCGGCGCCTTGTGCATACAACCGACTCCTTGGAAGAGACCCTCGGTCGCCCAACCCCGAGTATAACCTACATATATAGTTGGGAATCCAAGGTATCTCCCCCGGATAGGCTTTCATGGGCCCCAAATTTTCATGACTCAGGCTTCAGGAGCGGTGTAACCTTCCACCTGAGCCATGTTAAGAGATACCCCCTTATATGACGCACTTTAGGTCTTACATTTGCCTCTTACGAAATATAATTCGCGAACTAGGGTGTACGCCATAAAGGTTCGTCCCATTCATTCATTCTTTCTATTCAATCATTCTTCATCATTTGCTATTTTGTCTGCGAGATATTCACGATTCATTCATTTAATCATTCCTTATCTCTTGTTGTTTTGTTAAGCCATTCATGACTTTTCTGTTATTCTTATCGCGATCTCTTCGCAGGATTCTCTCTGCATTTTATTGAATGTCGCAAATATCCGGCGAAGAAGTACTTCATCTTGATTCTTTTTGTTATCTTTCGTTATTACGGGTAATATTTCTTTAGATATAACCTATTCCATGGTCTATCAATTTTTGTCCCACATCTCTTCCTTCGGGGTCCATCAATCTATATGCCCCCGTACCAACTACTTCTTTGACGATATAAGGTCCATCCCATTTTCTCGCCAGCTTGCCTCCACTTTCACGTTGATATATTGGGGTTTCTCGCAACACCAAGTCTCCCGGTTGGAACTCACGTATTTTTACACGCTTGTTATATTCTCTAGCCGGTCTTCGATAATTCTCCATGTGTCGCAAGGCCTTTTCTCGTTTTCTTCCAATTCATCCAACTTGATTAAAATGTTGCCTGCGCTAAGATTTTTATCCCAGACCTCTTTTTGGTTGTCGGAATCACGATTTATTGTTAGGGAGTCTTTGCTTGAACTCCGTAAGTTAAGCAAAAGGGAGACATTCTGTGGCTTCTCTTCTAGTTGTATTATAGGCCCACACCGTTGCATTGGGTACTTGTTCGCACCATCCTCTATTGTGTCCTTCCAACTTTTTCTTCAATATATCAGCAATTGTTTTGTTTGTTGCCTCCGCTTGGCCATTAGCTTGTGGATATAATGGAGTTGATTTTCCACATCTTATTTGAAATGCATTAAGCAGCAACTCTATATTTTGTCCTTCAAACTTCTTCCCATTATCAGATACCAGTTGTGCGGGGATCCCAAATCTGCATATAATATTTTCAAATATGAAAGTAAAAACATCTTTATCGCGAATGTGCTGGACCGCTTTCACCTCCCCACTTTGTGAAATAATCCGTTGCGACAATTAGGTACCTTCTTTGTCCTGTTCTGAGGTAAAAATGGTCCCACAATATCTAAACCCCATTTTCCAAAAGGCCACACACTTCTTGAAGAATTTAATGGTGCTCCCGTGCATGTATCTTCTTCCGTGTCTTTGACAATCTTCAGCAGCCCGGCTATTGCTCTCGCGTCCTCATGCATATATGGCCAATAATATCCTTGCGTCTTTGCCTTATATGCCAAAGATCTTCCGCGCTATGATTTCCTGCATCCCCACTATGCAAAGCATCTTCAATATGGTTTCTCCTTCTTTCCTTGTCGGACATCGACGAAGGTCCATCAAAAGAGCGCCCGATAAAGCACGCCATCTCGCAATTCATAATTTGTCGCTCGGCTCTTTAACTTGTGTGCTTCAATCTATTTCTTGGTACCTCGCCTTTCATTAAATATGCGTGAAGTTCTATCCTCCAATCTTCCTCGCGACGTTGCATCTCATCTACCACCATCATTATATCTGCTTCTTGTCCTTCCTCTTTATTAATTGATGGCGCCGATGGCGTCTGTATTTTGATATTCCTCGCGGTTGGTCTGTCATCATACTTGATATAAAGGCAAAAGCGTCTGCCCAGTCTGTTATCTCTTCTTGATATGTGCCTCCATTTTATTTTCGGTATCTGTCTTTGATAACACTTCTACAAGCTTCCCGTATTTACGTAGGGATGGATCATTTGTAGCATACTTTTCTCATTATCCGACGAATTGCCAATTGCGAGTCACGGTAATTCTCACACTCTCCGATTTCATTTCTATTGCAAATCGTAAAGCATGTATTATGGCTTCGTATTCCGTTTCATTATTGGTAGACTCAAATTCCAATCTAAAAGCAAAAGCTAACTTATTGCCTTCTGGCGAAATCATAACAATTCCCACTCCTTTACCTTCTCCATTTGATGATCCATCCACTAATATTTCCCATCTACTTGGCTCGATTAACAAATCTTTTGGATCTCCATGTTCTTCCTCTACATCCATCATTTCATCCACTGCTTCATCTTCCTCCAAAGGAAATTCTGCGAGAAAGTCTGCGACGACATTGTGACTTGGTTGAAGATAATATTTCATATTTGAGTTTGCAATGACTTATTTGAGCATTCCATCTTTCGACTCTTCCCGATCTTTTGAATTTTTCATTACCGACTCAATTGGTACCTTTGTTACCACCCTAACGATTGTGTGCTTGAAAATATATCACGAAGTTTAAATGACGCATAGACTAACGCTAGGATTAGTTTTTCAATCTTTGAATAATTTCTTTCTGCGGCATTAAAAGTTTCTTGATATAATAGATTGGTTTTTCCACTCCTGCGTCCGTTCGCAATAAAACTGCACTTAAGGCGTGCGAAGTCGTCGCGAGATATATTAATAATTCCTCCCCAGGTTCTGCCTTCTGCATAATGGATACATCCATTAAATATTCCTTAATTCCTTGTAAAGCCTTTTCACATTCGTCCGTCCATTCGAATTTCGATCCCTTTTTTAGAACACTGAAAAAATGTTTACATTTATCAGACGACCGCGAGATGAACCTTCCTAGTGATGCTAACAATCCATTTAGCTTTTGAACATCTTTCTTTTATGCCAGCGTCGGCATGTCGCGAATTGCTTTTATTTTCTCGGGTCAACGTGTATTCCTTCCTTTGATACAATGTAACCCAAGAACTTCCACGACGCAACTCAGAAGGTACATTTTCTGGGTTGACTTTGATGTTGAAACGCCTCATTTGCTCAAAAATTTCTTTCAAGTCTCGCACATGATCTTACGCCTTCTTACTTTTTACTAGCATGTCATCTACATAGACTTCCCGGTGTTTTATGTATCCATTCTGCGAATACCTCTTCTACCATCCTTTGATACGTCGCTCCGGCATTTCGCAAACCGAATGGCATTTTAGTATAGCAGTATAATCCTCTTGGAGCGAAGAAAGCGGTATGCTCTTGATCCTCTTGGCGAGGGGATCTGGTTGTAACCTTTGTATCCATCCGGCGAGGATACCCTTTCATTCCCTATACGCCCCATTCGACTAGGCGGGAATATCGGCAATGGAAAAGCTGTCTTTCGGGCGGGCTTTATTTAAATCAGTGAAATAAATGCAAATCCTTATTCCTTTGTTCTTCTTTGGAACTATAACCATATTCGCTATCCATTCGGGATATTTTGCTTGTCTAATGATTCCTGCGTCCAACATCTTCTGCAACTCTTCTTCTATCTGAGGGTGATATGCTGTTGCTATCTTTCTAATTCTTTGTTTGAATGGCTTCACATTTTTATCAATTTCCAACTTGTGACAAGCTACCGATGGATCTATACTGTGCATTTCATCCATATCCCACGCGAAGATATCTTTATAATCTCGCAACAGACCAACAGTTCTTTCTTCTTCATCCGCTCCCATGTTAGTTCCAATCTTTAGCATCTTGGGTTCTTCCTTAGTTCCAATATTCACTTCTTTAGTTTGCTTCTGCAAGGACGTAATCGGCCTTCGGTTCTCCCATAGGGGTTGGTCCTTTCGGTTCCATCGCGGGATCATTTTCTTCTCCCGAGATCTCGCTAGATATTCCTTTTCCTTCCTTCGCTTTGATCACGTAAACTCTGAACTCTTCTTCTTTCTTAGCCGCCCTCGCCATCTTTTTGCGGTGCTTAGATATATTCTTTTGTTTGTTTATTTGTTCCTCGCAACATTTTACTTCCTTTTGATAATATATTCTTCCTTTAGCAGACCTCCCCTTTGATCTCGCCTATTCCAAATTGGTGTTGGAAACTTGATACATTGATGAAGCGTCGACGCCACTGCTTTTATTGCATGTACCCATGGTCTTCCTAGTAACAAGTTATACGGTGATTCCATATCTACTATACTCAATGTCACCCGAGTTTCGATTCTTCCTAATGGAATACGTATTTTTATCTCCCTCTAACTTTGGTTATGGATTTACCAAAACCTTGGATATTGTATGCCATGAAAGTCATATCCTCGTCTTCATATCCCATCTTTTTGTAAGTGTGATAGAACATTATGTTCACCGGACTCCACAATATCAATTAAAACTCCATTTACCACCCATGTTTTCAGCTGTGTTCTCCGATTCTTCTCTCTCCTTATACGCGTTAATTGCGATCACTAATGGAGATGGGTGATCCAAATTTTCTTTGGATATCTCTCCATTGTGAATGTTATCTCTTGTTTTTCCCAATCTTTCAAAGGTGATATCATTTCTCTGTCTGTAACCTTCTTTCCTTCAAAATCCCGTTTGTGTATTCTTCCTCTGATATTTTCATGAAATTCACTAATCATTACTCCTGTATCTGTGTCACATACCATATCTTTTTTCCCCTGCTTCATCCGATCTAAGATTTTCCTTTCTCATTTTCTTGATCCAAACAACTTTAATTGCGATTTTCTTTCTTGAACCAACAAGATTAGGTCCTCACTGTTTCTAGCGCATATGTAGTAGCGAGTTTTCCCACACTACACCCCTTACTCGTTTTGTTTAATTAATCCATTAGAAGATGTAAGATCAAGAACATTTATTGATTGAATTCATGAAGTGTTTTCACAGGAAAGTAGGATTACACTTAGAAGTTAAAACACTCTTAAACTTTCTCTCTCCTAATGACTTGCCTAACAATTCTAAAAAGATCTCTCCTCTTTACAGACTCACTCGACCCTTTATATAGGGTAATACATAGTGGGTGACAGCTAAGCTATCCTTTATTTTCGGGAATGTCTCGAGAAGTGTCGCCATGCTGTACAACTATTCAATCTCGCGACACTTCTTAACCCTCGCCAGATTCCATGTCTTTCAGCTGTTTTGTGTGTCGTTATTTCCCATCGCGTCGTTTATTTTAGTTTCCTGCGACTCCCTCGCGGTACCGTCGTTTATTGATCCCGCGAGCCCTATCTATTGCGATATTATGATCCTACACTACTTGCTCAGGGCCACTACCAGCTGGGGCTGGTATAGCAATGGGTGTAAATAGCCCATTCCAAGGTTAAAGACCTAAACTAGGTCGAACTGAAGAAGAGTCTTAATCTCTTTCTTTCTTCTTCATCGAGGTCGCATCGATCCACGAGAGAAGAAAGGCACTGATTTCAGAGAAGATAGAACAAGAAATTGGAGACGGGTTAGTAGCAGAAATTGAATTAAAGGGGTTTGTGATTGATTGATAAGTTTGTTGCTGCCGAGCTGTTAATGATTGAGATAATAAATTAGGGTTCGTGTTGGTCTTGTTGAAATCGAGTAGAGAAAAGGGAATCAGAGAACATTTATGATGAGTGCATTTGTTGAATCGAAGAGGTGAAATCAGCAAGAGTTGCAATCGAGAGGGTTTGTCTGAAATCAAGATACAGAGAGTTGTGGCAGTCGATAGAGAAGAACTCAGGGAAACAGAGATGAAGTTCTTGAAATTGAGAGAAAAATGGAGAAACTAAATGGAAGAATGGGTTCGATTTTCTGGTATTGATGGTGGCAGTAATCGAGAAAGGGTTTGAGAAGATATCGAGATTTGAGAGGAGGTTCAATCTAAAGATCGTTTGTGGTAGTGAAGATAGAGTTGCGATTCAAAGATGGGTTCGATTTGAGTATGGTTATCCGTGGGATTGAAGCGGCTCGGAAGGAATGGGTTTCACCGTGGTGGAGAAATTGAATCAAGTAGTTACCGGGATGTCGGTTGTTCCGAAGTTCTTTGGGAAGAAAAAAACGAGGGTGTTGGAGATGAAGGTGGTTCTTGTGTTTGGAGGAAGGAACGAGGTTACGGCGAAATCGATTGATCGAGAAGGAGGAAGAAATGTTGTCACTGGTGATCACATTGGTTGTGTGGATTATTTTGAGAAACAAGTGCAGATTAGAGAAGAAATTGAAGATGCTGTTTCTGCACAGGGACTGAAGAGAAAGGATGAAACTATAGATGTATGTGTAGGATTTTCACAGGGAATGGAGCTAAAAATTGAGGCCTGAATTTGGCGGGACCCGACCTATAAATGGCCCGAAACTTCGGCCAATTTTCCCCCCGTGATCGACTGCGGTGGCGGCGATTACCGATCCAGACGAGTTCGATGACCGATCCAGAACCGGTCTAACTCAGCTCAGTCAGACGAGTCAGCCAACTAGGGAGTTGACTCATAGCTGACTCGTCTATATGACTCGTTCTCCTTTGACTTTGACTGACGGTTTGACCTTTGACCGTTAGTCCTAACGGTGGACTGACGGAATATTCCGTCGAATATTCCACTGACGAAGAAAGTTTTCAGGTGGCCGGCGGCGACTATTCCGGCCGGATTCCGACCACAATCCCAGTTTTCCGGCGAGCAAAAAATTCCAGAATTTTCTATGGACTTCTCTCATGGGTGTGAAGACTCGGGCTTGGAATTGGATGGAGAATTGGACTCAAATTTGGAAAGAGAAGGTGGAAGAGTTGAGAAGAGCTTGGATTTGGAAATTGAATTGCTAAAGGAAAAGGATCATACAAACAATAAGAGTTAAAAACAATTAAAATCGATATCGAAAATTCTCGCAAAATGCGTAATCAAGTGTGCACATTGCTTACTTCTTTTTCTTTCCATCCTTGGATTCTGCTGCACCTTTTTGCTTGAACTATAAGTCTTGTTCAAGCAATTCCATTGCAATTTTCGCTTGATCCTCTTGGTAGCTTCATCGCCTCGTTCTCGCTTTCTCTTTTGCCAACAATCTTCAAGTAAGCTTTCTCTATCATCTTGGTATTTCTCTTCATGTGGTTTTTTCTCTTCTTCAGTTACATTCTTCCATTTGGATCCGAAAATGTTTGAAACTTCTTTGAATTCGGCATCTGGGTTCTCTTTTTTAACCTCAGCTCATTGATCTTTGCACCATAAAAGATAAGATGATTATGGTTTTTTCATCTCTGGGTTCTTCTTATTCCTTTTCTTGTTATTTTCATTCTTTTCTGCTTCTTTCCCTTTCAGAGATCGAACCAGTGGAATCTGCACATAAAAAACAAAATCCCCAAATCAAAATCAAATCCAGATTCAGAAATCTAAGATCAAGAAATTAAAACCCTTAATTCATAATTATCAATTAGTCAAACCCTAAATCTAGAAGAAATCAAATATTAATATCAAAACTCAAAACTCAAAACTCAAATCCCTAAATCAAAACATCTATTTCAACAATACATGATCAATAAACGAAAACCCTTTATATAACAATCAAAACCCCTTATCGAAACTACGATTCAAATAAATCAAGATCAAGATATGGAAACTTAGTTATCAAAATTTATGAACCCTAAATTTAAAAACCAGAGATGAAGAAAGCCATACCACAGTAGGATTAAATTCCTTCAACTTCTGCAATTTCTTCAACTCAACTTATGTTTCTGATGTTATTTCCCTTTAATCTCCAACTCCTCTTCTTTCAATTTCAACATCTCATCACGATATTCTTCCTCTTTGCTTAAGTCTGTGGTTACATGTTTTACTGGAGAACTCGACCATTTTTGTTGAGGAAATGAAGAAGACGGGGAAAGGGGGTAGGTTTAAGAGCAACGATTTAATTGATTTCTTCTGAGGTTTTTATCAGTTTCGGTTTGGTGGTGAGGATGAAGAAGATGGATAAGATCGCATGAGGAGGAGACCGAGAGAGCAGAAGAAGAAAGAGAAACTGAGATGAGAAATGGGAGAGAGAAAAATGTATTTATATGCTCTATCAAATAATAAAAAATTATCACATCTCAATCGGTTTCCATGGGTCGCGGGATCGGCAGCAGTTTTAGGGCAAAATAGTAATTATACAGAGACTGCTACTAATCATCTCAGAATTTCTCCGTGTTTTTATCATATCAGAGACCGCTATTTTTGGTCAACGGTCCAGCTACTGTTATTGAGGGTCTCTGATGTGGGTCCTAGAAACCCCATTTTCCACTAGTGAGAAATATTGCATAATCGTCTTTCCTCCCACAATAGTGGGTAGACTAATTCCTCCCATCGCCGTCATTGTCTCCCCACTAAAGCCAATGATAGGGCTATCATCCGCCTCAACTTGACTTTCAGACAAATTCATTGAAGAGTATGCTCCTGAAAATATGACGCTAATTGAACTCCCAGTATCGACCAAGACTCGACGAACTTTGAACATTCCAACGAGAGCCATAATCACAATTGCATCATTCTAAGGTTGATACACTCCGGCGAGATCAGCGTTTGAAAAGGTTATTTCAGCTTTTCCCTCTTCCAGGATCTCTGTGCCAATATGACTGGCGTAATCAACCTTATTAGATATTCGCCATTCGTTTATATGACGCAACTTCAGTCGTGTCGCGTTCTCCTGAGCTTTTCTCGAAGTTGTATTAACCCTTGCGTGGCTCACTCTGATTTCACGCAAATCTAGAGTGTTGACCAGTGCATTAACCTGTGCCGGGCTCTCTTTCAAATATTGCTGCAACTTTCCCTCATCTACCATCTTCTGGACTTCTGCGGCAAGAGCACGACAAGTATCTGTGTTATGCCCGTGATCCCTGTGATAATCACAATACTTATTCTTGTTCCTCTTCTCCTTGGTCTCCACTGGTAGCGGCTCCGGATTGGGCAGCGTATTTTTAATCTTCTTATAAAGTTCCCCAAGTCCAATGTTCAAATTAGGGAAACCTTACCCCTCTGTTTTTCCCCGTGGTTTATGAAATTCCTCTTCATTCCTCGCCTTCTTGGGTGGTCCTTCAATGCTTTTACTTTTCGAACTACTATCAAACTGTTGCTTTGGCCTTGTTGTTGCTTGACCCTTGACCTTCTCGATGCTCGCGGCAGTTTTGCTTTATTTTCCTTATCCGCCTTTGCATATCTATCGGCCCTATCATACAACTCTCTGAGGCTTCCCACTGGTTCCACTGTTAACGAGTTATATATTCCAAACTCATCATACTCCAATGCATTCTTATATGCCGCTACCACAATCCCTTCATCTACCTTTCCAACCTCACTAACCTCAAGACGAAATCTCCTATTAAAATCAAAAGATCCTCACCAACCTCTGTATGCAAAAGGAATAAGTGACTACTCTCTTTTTTGACTCAGAGATTAATCTTATCTTGCTCAAAAATGCGCGTCCAGATAACATTCCAAAATCCTTGATTGAGTTTGTCTCTAATCTGAGAACAAGTCAAAGCCTTTCCGTTAAGGTCATTGGAAAAGTTACGCAGAAACAATTCGTCTTTGTTTTCCCAAAGACTCATCGAAGCTTGAAAACGCCGGACATGCTCCACCGGGTTCCACTCCTGTCGTCAAAGAAATCCTTAAGGCGAGGCTGGTTGAAATTGGAAGGAGGACGGTATCTTCTTATCTTCGAAACGAAGGGAGAATCCATCGACTTTCTCATGGTCAGAACCTGCTGCTCCTCATCTTTGGATTGCCTTTGTGCTAACAACTCCTCCACCACAGCGCTAAGCTCCTTTTTGCTAATCATTTCTTCCGCTTCAGAGCCACTGTCTGCGCCTCCCCGAATACGTCCGTTCCTGTCAATACCTGGCCTCCTTGTTGAATGAACCCTTTCGTGTCTTGATCTTTTCGAACGTCCTTTGTCAGTTCGGACCTCCCTCCGATTACGCCTCATACGATCTGGTCCCAACTTCTTTATCTCTTACGCCCATCAAGAAAACAGATGATCATTTTGGCTATTCATGAAATCCATGACTCGTGAACGACTTCTATCCTCCTCATTCCTTCGTCTATCGTCACGGCTTCTCCAACGATCATCAATAGGCCGTACCTTCTTGGTGAATCATCAAGCTCCCGTCGATTTGTCCTCCCACTTCCTGAACGTGAAAAAGCAGGCACTTCTAGATCCTTCCTCTTCTCCAGCGCAACTTTAAGACGCTTGTTCTCTCTCTCAAGTTGTTGTAATCGCTCTCGGACCATTAAGTCGATGGGTGTCACCAGTGGATTGTTTCCCTGTACGGCCTGTTGGGCATGCTGTGCAGCCTGATGATTGTTGTTCCGTGTAACTTGCTGGATGTGATGTGCAGCAGCAGCCTGATTGTTGTTGACCTGTGTGACTTGCTGGACATGTGCCGCAACAGTTCGATTATCGTTGACCTGTGTGACCGATTGGCGGTTAGCTTGAACCATTGGTGGGACGCTGGGTTGCACTACAGGTATTACGCCGGTTTGATCAGCTGTCGCGGCATTCACTCGTCCACCATGTGGGTTATTAACGCGAGCTCTCACTCCTCTGCTTGCCATATCACCTTCTCGTTGGGTCTGATTGCTTGGATGTCGGCCTGAGTTCTCCCCTCGATGTCGAAACCTCCTGCTAGTGGCCGGGGGTGGTGATCTATTCAACAACACGTAATTCACCCTTGGATCAGTCCCCTCTGAACGCGAGCGTGAAGCTGATGTTGTTGACGACATCGACGTCGTTCTTCCATCCCTTTCGTCGAAGTTTTGGACAACAACACTTCTCGAGTTCGAGTATTTGCTTGGCGATTCGATTGGTTCGAACGGTACATCCACATCCATCTCGGGTTGATTTGCACGATGCCTCCATTCGTTTCTTTTAGATTTTCTTTCAACAACTTTGGCAGAACTTTCTGCGACTTTTCGGATCTTCACAACTCTATGAAAAAGTTCTGAACCCTCCAGCAACCTTCTCAAAGTGTTCTTCCTGCGACTTCTGCAACTTCCAGAAAGGTTGTGATCTTCCTGCGACTTTTCTGAAACGTTCAGAAAGCTTCCACAACTCTCTGAAAGTGTTCAGAACTTCCTGCGACTTTTCTTGGTTTTACTTCCTGCAACTTTCGGAAAAGTTGCGATCTGATCTGCTTCCTTTTCAAACGTCTTTGAACCCCTAGTTTATAAAAACACTTGAAAAAAATACTTTTCTCAATTTTGGGGAGCACGATCTTTTCTTCGGTTCCCCTTACTCGGCGCCAAAAGAGGTTGGTGCAAAAATAATCACCCCAACGATCTTCGAGATGCGAGAAGGTTGATCCAATCGCTACCGTTGATGAAGAATCTCCAAAGAATTGATTAAAGGAGGTGGGGGTACCTGCAAAAACACTCCGATGCTAAAGTCAGCGGATGTTCTTATGCAAGTGTATTGTGTGAAAAAAGAATGAATGCTATCTCCAAGATTGAGCCTCTATATATAGGCTCAAATAGATGAAACCCTAGGGTTTTGTAGTTATCCTAGTAACTCCCCTCTTATGTACACATCCCTATAGACGACTATATTCATGCTAAGCCCTAGTTTAACATAATCTTCAGTATCTTAGATAACCTCTATCCAGAATAATAATAAATACTATTTAAGATAATTATCCTTTCCCAAATCAGGATTAATCTTAAATAATATTTACTAATTATTCCATGGAACCCATTTACCCAAAGATCTCTGGGCTTCAACAATAAGCCAAGCTTTGGGCTTCAACAACCAGCCAACCACTGAGCCTCGTCAATAAACCAAGTGGTCCACGAACTACTTTGGGCTTCCATAATAAGCCACAAAAGTTCCCAAACAAAAACCTCGGTTCCCATGTTAAACCGGATTCAGGCTTCTGCTATAAGCCCCGTAGGTTTCTTTCATAAACCCTTCGGATTCCTTAATAATCCGACCGGCTTCTATAATAAGCCGGATTCAAATTGCCTTTTAAGCCTCATGCGGAACGCACGTATGCTATTTTGGATAGGGTACAAACACGGAAGATAATAATATGGTTCATAATCCTCAACATCAATTGCTTGTTATTGTGGCAAAGTTTTGTGCCAGTTTTGGGTAGTAGAATAAGAGTTGAAATCCTCACAAAAATCAAATTGTGATGTTTATGGTGTGGTGTATGAAGGACGGGTAGAGTATGATGGAATGGATTGTAATGGATGATAATATGATTTATTTAGGGAGGCATAATGGCTGGAAGAAGGTTGGGAATAGGGCTGGGGGTTTTGAAGATGAGTGGTGAAATTAGGAGGGGTGGAAGTATTGGGAGTGGTAGAATTGGGAGGGGCGGAAGTATGGGGATGGACAGTTTCAGATTGGGTTTTAGAATTTTCTCCAAGTACCTTCTTTCCTTCTTCTCCCATGAACTTAATAAACATATTTTCGATTCTTTTTGTGATATCTTCGTGACGTTCATCTATTACTGTGGTTAGCTTGTTTTCAATATTGATTCCCATTGCTTGCATATCGGTTTCTAGTTTCTTCTTCAAACTAATCCTTAATTCTTCAATCTTCTTATCACCCATGTTAGTGGAGGCTCTCAATCGAGGCTCTGATACCAATTAACGTAGCGGAAGCGTAATAATTTGGATCAAGGATCCAAAAGATAGTGAAAACTAGTGTGAAATCAATAGATTCACAAAAGCTATAAGAAAACTAGAGAACAATAACTAAATAAAATATCTTTGATAAATCAAATAAGATAATAATGTGAATGTGTAGGAATTCTACAATGCTAAGCCTTCGTATATAGGCTTCACTATTTCCTAAAAGTAATATAACTAGAAAAAGGAAATCATACTAAACTAGGAAACTTAATAAGTTCTAGAATAGTTCTAAAATAGGGAAAACGTAATTTAAGAAGTAATACTAAAAATAGAATAAGGTTTGACTCTCATGTTCAAACAGGGGTGACTTGGTCTAGATGTCCTACATCAATGAGTTTGCTCGAGGTTTATTCATGAATTTCTCTTAATCAGCGTTCAGCCTAGACCAGATGCCCATAACCACTAACCCTCTTCCGTTTCATCGCAAAGAATCGGACAACTATCGGCTAGTTGTTGCGAGATACATTCGAGATCATTTACTCTACTAGTATTGCTTTGTCCGTCGGACATTGTGCGATATATGGGTCCTAGCCGCGGACATAATGTACGTAGAATCATGACCGCCCGACCTCCACACAATACATTTCTGATGTAAAGGAAGTGTATGTAAAATCTGCATATATAGATACATTTTAGGATCTCAGTCTTCACTTTTTCGAAATCTCTACTCTCCTTCGTTGAAAACCCTAAGAAGAGGGTTTCTACGCCGCCTTTCTACTTCTTCTTCTTAGATCTGAAGTCGAATCAAAAGGATGTTAGTTTTTTTCTCGTATTTCATCTCTGATTATTCCAGATCTGCTGAAAAAAGGAGCTAAAAATCAGCTTCATTCTCAATCACTGGGAAGGAAACAACAAAATCCACAATAATGGCTTCTTCATATGGATCTAAAAGTGGTTTTGTATGGGAATATGGTGGATGGAAGAACAGAACAAGACTTCCTTTCAATTCAATCAACAATCATTATCAAAGCCTAAAGCATTAGAGTCCCTGGAAATGATTTATACATCGTGCGGTGTGCACCGTGTGAGAGGAGAGTGAGGCCCACTCCATATCCCAATGTTGAGAGGTAATCCGGACCTGCCTCGATCCTCTCGGTGCACACTGGGTGTATAAATCACGGTGTATCTAGCAAAGCCGTTAGAGTCCATCTAGAAATTTTGACTTTTCAAAATGAAGTACACGTATGCTAAACCACGTGTGTCCCCGTGTAAAGATTCTTATCTTCCGGGTGAATACGTAACCACTCTATGTCTACTCTCCTCCGACTTCCCATCTTACTCTGCAAATAAACCCAAAATTTAGATTGATTTCATTCCATTTAGATATCAAAAATTAGATCGTTATTCATAAACGTATAAGAATAATAATCTAACATTTACAGGGTAATTTCTATTTTTCTTTTCTTTGAAACAATAGGTTACCAAGATTTGATCTGATTATTGGTTCATTTACTTTGGAATCAAATTTTCCATCGCGAATTGTAGGTGACGGTGGTGCTAGGTGACAGTGGTGGTGGTGACGGCGGTGATGGTTGTGATAGGTGAAGAAATTAGTTACTGACGGTAGAGTTGGTGGCGGAGCTGCTAGTGTTTGTAGATACATTATTGGTGGTGGTGGCGATGTTGGCGGAGGTGTTGTGGCGGTGGTGGCGGTGATGCAGGTGGGTAGTGGTGGCTCTGGTTGTGCCGGTAGTTGTGACAGTGGTAAGTGAAGAAATGAGGTGCTTTCATTAGAGGTGGTGGCGGAGCTGGTAGTGATTGTGGAGATGTTGCTCGTTGTGGTAGCGATGTGATGGCGGAGGTGTTTGTTGTGGCAGTAAAATGGTGTCGGTGGTGGTAGGTGGAAAAAGTGTAATATACGGTGGTGAAACTGGAAAGTGGTGTTGGGTGAAAAAACGTAATAACGTAACAGGGGGACACAAAGATCATAAGGGAAATAGTTTTTAAGTATAAGGGTATTCAAGTCTTTTAGGTCTCAAAGACTACCACCAAACAATTTGCAATCTTTTTATCAAATTGAGAATTTGTGTTAGGTTTCATTTGACAAAAAAGTGGCCATAAAAGGATTCCTCCTACGGCCCTTCGGCACTCCAAATGCTCGCCCAATTAACAAAAACTCAATTGTTATCTTTCATCATTTTTTTCTCCTAAGAATACACTAGATCACCGCTGCCACTGGGGAGGGCCGACCGTAGAAAAACGAAACGCCGCTACACGTAATGGTGTTATAAGGCTAAGATTGATATAAATTTCCCCTTTTTAATGCACCTTTGTGATAGATTGCATCAATTTATCCCATGTGCAATTGTCTTATGTATTTTTGTGGTGGTTTGCATCAATTTCCTCATGTATTATGATTTTTTTGTGGTGCTTTGCATAATGGCTATGCATTAAATTTTGAAAGTCACCATCGGATTTTTCGTAAAAACACTAAATTTTATATTGTTGTTTGTACTCGTTGTGTAGATTTTTTAAAATCCCTTCAGATGACAAAAAAATAGTAAAATTAAGGCACGGAGTTTTAGATATGTTATATTAAAGTTTTTTGCTAATTATGCCCCTGAAAAAATAGGATGTATAAGGAGATATAATAATTGGGTCGACCAGCCGAGCGAGGAGGTCCTATATATGGCCACTTTTTTTAAAATGCTAAATGATCAATTACTGCAAAAAGATTGGAAATGGTTAGGGCCGAAAAACAAAAATGTCCTCCCTTTTAGTCTAATTACTATAACTCCTTGTGTATCATATCTTTTCAGGGGTATAATTGGAAAGCAAACTTTAATATAACATATCTAAAAATCCGTGCCTTGGAATTTACAAATTTTATCTCGTCAGAAAGGTTATAAAAAACTCTACGCAACAAGTACAAACAACAATATCAAATTTGGAGTTTTTATGAAAAAATCGAAGATATATATCATTTTAGGCACAATTTTAGAAAAATAAATGTATATATTCATTATGCAAACAATCACAAATGATACATAATAGTTTATGTAGCAAAATATTGGTTTATGCAACAACTAATTTTCCATTGCAACTAATAAAACGATGTACTCCATCCGTTTCAAGAAAAATGATACTATCATTTTAGGCACAATTCTCGAAAATTGAATGCATAACCATTATGAAAACCACCACAAAGGATGCATAACACATCAAACAACCATATTTTGGTTTATGGATCGACTAATTTTCCGTTTTAGAAAAAATAATACTTTCACATCACGTTTCAGGAAAAATGATACTATCACATCCAGCCGGGAAAAAAGTGATACTTTCACTTCGTTTCGGGAAAAGTGATACTTTCGTTACGTTAGGAAAAGTGATACTTTTTTTTTCGGAAAAATGATACTTTAAGCTTCATTTCGAAAAGTATCACTTTTTCTAAATGGGGCGAAAATATCACTTTTTTCCGAAATGGGGAGAAAGTATCACTTTTTCCGAAATGGGGTGAAAGTATCAGTTTTTCAGAAATGGTGAGAAAGTATCACTTTTTCTGAACGGGGCGAAAATGTCACTTTTTTCAAACGAGGTGAAAGTATTACCTTTTCGAAACGGAGGCGAAAGTAGTCGTGGACAAACTCCATCTCCATAATTTTCTTGATCGGCCCTCCCACCTGGTGTGTGTACGTACTAGTTAGACTAAAAGGACGGACATTTTAGGTTTTTCATGTCAAATTGGTTTCCAATCTTTTTATCAAATTGAACATTTTTGTTAGGTTTCAATTTACAAAAAGTGGCCATAAAAAAGACTCTCCCTTCGGGCCTATAGTTGGTCGGCCCAACTAATAATCGTATTAATCTGGAATGATCATGTATAAGTTAAGGTAGACTTAAAATTCTAACCAACCTGCTATAGGCAGCGTACGTATTACCTGACATAATAATGTTTTTCAATTTAATTATTAGCTAACAACGACTTCCTAGAAGTCATACGCGTTATCGAAATTTAAACAAACCCAACTAGTACTTAATATGCCATTAATTTATATCAACAAGTTGTCCATATGCATATGTAAGTATAGTTGACATTTGCATAAACATATCATTTATTTTGCATATATACATATATTTATCAAAATATCACTTTTTCGGAAATGGGGCGAAAATATCATTTTTTTCCGAAATGGGGAGAAAGTATCACTTTTTCTGAAATGGGGTGAAAGTATCAGTTTTTCAGAAATGGTGAGAAAGTATCACTTTTTCTGAAATGGGGCGAAAATGTCACTTTTTCTGAAACGAGGTGAAAGTATTACCTTTTCTGAAACGGGACGAAAGTAGTCGTGGACAAACTCCATCTCCATATTTTTCTTCGGTCGGCCCTCCCACCGTGGCAACGGTCGTACTAGTTAGACTAAAAGGAGGGACATTTTAGGTTTTTCATGTCAAATTGGTTTCCAATCTTTTTATCAAATTGAACATTTTTTTGTTAGGTTTCCATTTACAAAAAAGTTGCCATAAAAAAGACTCTCTCCCTTCGGGCCCTACAGTTGGTCGGCCCAACTAATAATCGTATTAATCTGGAATGATCATGTATAAGTTAAGGTAGACTTCTGAATTCTAACCAACCTGCTATAGGCAGCGTACGTATTACCTGACATAATAATGTTTTTCAATTTAATTATTAGCTAACAACACCTTCCTAGAAGTCATACGCGTTATCGAAACTTAAACAAACCCAACTAGTACTTAACATGCCATAATTTATATCAACACAAGTTGTCCATATGCATATGTAAGTATAGTTGACATTTGCATAAACATATCATTTATTTTGCATATATACTTATCTTTGTTGATCGACTCTAAATATATGCATCATTAGCATTCGACTCTTGTTAAGGATCAGCTAAAGAAATTCTCATCACTCCTTCCTTTAACGACAAAGCTTGATTTCTCTTGTCGAAGCTAACTTTTCTCGGTAAGTAATTATGTCGTGGTATACAGATCCCGAGTTGTTTATATATTCTTTGGAATCCGAGTTATGGGTATGGTATAGGGAGTATTAAGAAAAAGTGTAACGTCCCTCTGATCCATGGAGATATCACTTATGAAGAGGACAATTAAATTTCTCTAAGCATCTTTCGGTTTCTTTTTTGGGCAATAACGAGCGATTATGTCTGCTCCAAAATCTATCTTAGCTAGAAATGCTGATGTGACTAGTTTCGATAATGTTATGTATGTCAATTGTCAAGGTTTGGTGGTCTCTGTTCCTATAAGCAATTTGCATCGTGTAATGCGTGGTCACGAGTAGACAATGTAGCGGAACTTAACTCGGTTTTCTATTGTCTACCTGGTATTGCTAATTCTTGTGGAACAAGTAATATTGGCCGAGAAACAAGTTGTTGAGAAAAATATTCGACTCGTGACGAAAATTCGGTTCGAAGAGAAGTTGAAGGAGCAAGCGAACAGGGAGCAAGCTTTGGAAAAGCTGACTTTTCGATTTGACAAAAACTCAAAGAGTGTCTTTGTCTTTGGAGGTGGATCTCTTGGATATGCAACCATGGATGAGTGGTGATACAATTCCTAGTCATTGGGTTCCTTTTGAGGAACTTGATGTGCTAAATTTTTCAAGAATACTCCCCTGGCGATAATGGAAGGACCCAGCAAGCCAAAGTTTGTTGAAGATGTTACAACCAACGTTCAAGTGGGCCATTTCTATCGAGGAACATTTATAGTAGCATCAACGTTGCGAGTTGACTGGGACGGTGAAAAGGCGAGATTCGATCCGAGTTTTGGGGTTTGTATAAATATGCGGCGTTTCTTATGCAGCCCGAAAGCCATTGAAGTCGAGATATGAGTATACCACAAAAACAAATTAATACTTCTTCCAATCAGCACCATTTGATCGAGAGGATTCACGGGTTTATCATTCTATTTTGCTAAATGAAAGGTGTACTTGTGGTTCGTTATATTAGTCTTTGTTGTTTGTTTTTTTTTCCTGGATTTGCATTATTTGTATTGATTTATTTATGTTGTATTCGGTTTCGGTGAGAGGTCGACGTAAGGGAAACCCTTGGTTAGTGTAATAAAAATGTCGGGATCATAACACGGACTTGAAAAGTTGAAGTTGCTCTCTAGATCTCTTGTGAATAGAGGACCTTTGAGTTTTGGTGTGACTCGGGAGTTCCCCATTATTCTTGATCAAGTTCGCTCAAGTTAATGGCTCTGCTGCTTTTAATCTGACCAACAAACAACAAAGAACTAGGAAAAGATTGTCTCATTGGAATAAAATTGAGTTTGGAGATATTGATAGAAATATCAATAATTTACAAACTCAACTGGAAAATGCTCATAATGATTCTTCTAATGTTTCTCAGCATGATAACATTGTGGCCCTTACCAAGAAGCTTGATGATTGGTTTAATATCAAGGAAGAGTTCTATAAGCAAAAATCAGGTGATTCTTTCATTACCGAAATGGATCATAATACTGCTTATTTTCACACATTAGCTAATAGGAGAATGTGTGTGAAAAATATTGATTGTCTTTGTGATGCTAATGGTATTTGGTTTAGTGATTCTAAAGATATGGCCAATTTGCTAGTGGATCATTTTGCTCAGGTAAGTAAAACTACTAAACCAGTTTTTACTGATATTACTTTTGATATTATACCTACCATTATTACTAATCAAGACAATTCTTTTTTGAAGAGAATTCCTAATAGTGATGAAATCCACCAAGTTATCAAACATATGAGTGCTTGGAGTTCTCCTGGACCTGATGGGTTTCAGGCAGGTTTTTATCAACACAATTGGGATATTGTTGGAAAGGACATTACTATTGCTGTCCAATTTTTTTTTGAAACTGGTTATATGCCTAAGGAGTTTAACAAAACCTATATTAGTCTTATTCCCAAAACTGATAATGCTAAGAAACCTGTGGATTTTAGACCTATAGGATTATGTAACACAGTTTATAAAGTTATATCTAAACGCATTGCTGAAAGAATCAAACATTTTTTAAAGCATCTTATATCCCCCTATCAGGCTGCTTTTGTTCCAGGAAGAGATATTCATGACAACATTATTGTTGCACATGAAATGATACATACTATGAAGCATAAAGAGGGTCATAGTGGAACTATGGCTTTAAAACTTGATCTTTCTAAGGCCTTTGATAGAGTTGAATGGCCCTTCCTATTAGGTATTCTCAGACAATTTGGTTTTGATGCTAGTTTATGTGGTTATATTGAGCAATGCATATCTACAACTAATATATCTGTGTTACTCAATAGTTCTCCCACTAAAAGTTTTTCTCCAACTAGAGGTCTTAGACAGGGTGATCCTCTTTCACCCTATCTTTTCATTCTCTGTATGGAATTCTTATCTAGGTTGCTTTTAAATGCTGAAACTAACCACTTAATTTCAGGTGTTAAAGCAGCTAGAAAAGCTCCAGGTATTACTCATCTTATGTTTGATGATGACATTTTAATTTTTACTAAGGCTGATATGCACAACATAGAGGGTATCATGGGTGTTCTTGACTATTTTAGTAATGTTTCAGGTCAGATGCTCAACCTAGAAAAGTCTAGTGTTTACTTTAGTCACAACATTAGTCCTAGTTTTAGAGAAATTCTAGCCAGAGAACTTAAGATGACTGAGATGAAGGATTCTGATAAATACCTTGGTGTTTCTTTGTTAATAGGAAGAGACAAAACTAAAGCTTTCAAACCTCTTATTCAATCCTTTGGCACTAGGCTAAAGACTTGAAAGGCAAGACTATGAACCATTCAAATCGAACTACTATGGTTAAGCATGTCTTAAATGTTTTACCAACATATCAAATGGGTTGTTTTAAGATTCCTAAAACTATGATAGACCAACTGGATTCTATTCAGAAACACTTTTGTTGGGGGCACAACAATAATAAGGGGCTTTGTATGATAGGTTGGAATAAACTAGAAATTCCAAAATCTCTAGGAGGCCTTGGGTTTAGGAATCTTGAACATTTTAATACTGCTTTGTTAACTAAGGTAGCTTGGAAAGCCTGTAATGATGATAACTCCCTATGCATGCAGATTATAAAAGCTAAGTATTGTAAGAATGGTAGTTTACTTCATCTTGATAAATTAAAAGAGGATTGTTCCTGGCTTTGGAGGAGTATCTATTCTGGTATTGAGGTTGTGCAACAACATTCCAAGTGGATTGTTCAATGTGGAACTAAAATTAAAATTTGGCTAGATAATTGGATTATTGGTCTACATAGTCCACCTGTTCCAATTGTGGGACTTTCTAGTATGGATTCTATTAATTTTGTTTGTGATTTGTTTCTTCCTGGTACTAAAAGTTGGAATGAGCAACTTATCCGTTCTATTTTCGATCAAGAAACCTTAGTTGCTATTCTTAGTCTTTATGTTCCTGATACAGGTGAGGATTATCTAATTTGGACACCTGATAAAAGAGGTAAGTTTTCTGTGAAGAGTGCATATAATACACTCTGTGCTAGTCAGGTCAACAATGCTATCATTGGTGATTATATTCCAATAGATGTCTGGAAAAATCTATGGCAGACTAAAATACCACATAGAGTTCAGTTATTCATTTGTAAATGCTTGAAAGATATTGTGCCTGTTAAAGGTAAACTTGTGTCTTATAACTCTGACATTGAGCCAAATTGTAGTCTGTGTAACAACAATACTGAGAATCTTAGTCATCTCCTTGTGGAATGTTCTTATGCTAGAGCTATTTGGTCAGCTTTAAATGTGCAGATTTCTGATATTATTCAAAATTTTGAGTCCTTGCAAGATTGGATTATTTCTTGGTTTTATACTGATACTCATAACAACTCTGCTGCTATGTCAGAATCTCTTGTGTTTAGGTTTATGTGTGCAGTGTGGTACATATGGAAGGACAGATGCAGTTGGATCTTCCAGGATATAAAACCTAATATGAACAGTACTATATCAAGAATTCATAATCTAGTTAAACTTTGTGAAAGAACTACTGTTAATACAAGTGGCACTAGAAACAGAATTTTACTCCCTAAGATTTGGTTTCCACCGGAAATAGGCTACATAAAAGTTAATATTGATGCATCTTATGATTATGAAACAAGAAAAGGCAGTATTGGTCTAATTGTGCGCGATCATGCAGGGTATGCATTAGCAGTACAAGGATATAATCTGGAGGAGGAAATGGAAGCTGAAGTTGGAGCTGAACATTTTGAGTGCAAAGCTCTTGTTAAAGCTGTGGAATGAATAGAGAATAATGGTTTTAATAAAGCAACCATTGAGACTGACTGTCAGAATCTGGTGACTTCAATCCATAGTGAAGATCCTAAAGTGCATTGGATTAATCAGCATTTATGTCTTTCAGTTAGAAACAAGTTCTTAAACAATGAATTTTTATTTTGCAAACTAGTTAATAGGCTAAGTAATAATATGGCTCATGAGTTAGCTAGAAAGGCTAGAATAGAAGCTAATAGTTTCTCTTATGTTTTAAATTATCCTCTCGATATTGTTAAATGGATTGAGGATGACCTTGTAATACATGTAAGGAACTGATTCAATAAACTTCTCTTCAGTATCAAAAAAAAAAAAAAAAAGTTCGCTCAAGTTGGGCTAACAAACGAACGAATTCGTCAGCCTAGCAAAATGAGACCCCTGAATGTGTGAATTTAACATCTCGAAAAAAAAGAATCTAATTACCCTCAAAAAAACCTTACCAGTGAGTTAACATCTACACAATACCCAAACAATGACCTTTTTAATGTTGGGTCGTTTCAGTGGAAATGTAATACAGAAATACTTTATATGGATGATTCTTTATATGAACTAAATCTGACTCTTTATCTCAATATCTCATAACTTTGACTATATTCTTCCGAACCCCATAACAAAATTGCAATTTTCAGACCTCAAATTCTCTTATCTAGACAATTTAAAGCTCATTGTACATTGCCTCTTAACTCAGCAAAAATTTCATCCTTTTGTACCAAAGGAGATTCCATATTAGAAATTCTCTCATTGTTATAGAAATGCTAAATGAATACAAATCAGGTTCAACCCCAGCAAAACCCATCTTCTATTCAGATACCCTGATCACATATGATGAAATAGACCTAATGAACACAAGGGATTTTACCTAAAAGTGTGACTGAAAAGTGGGTTTATTCCAAAACTACGACCAATTTGAAATTTCTTCTAAAAGTGTGACCATGACCGGTCAACGGGCATGTATGCCCTAGTCTTTTATGGAAATACCGGATTTTGTCCTCATATGTGTACATATCGGGTAAGATGTGTACACATTAAGTAAGGATGTGTACACATTGGGTCAGGATGTGCATACATCGGGCACTGATACCCCACTATGAATAGTGTCTGATGTGTAGATATTATATGTAGACATCCAGAATCTAAGCATAATCATATGTTGGATAAATGTAGACATCCATGTTTCGATGTGTAGACATATGACACTATTTATAAAATATGTGGACATCGGCTATAAATATGTGGACATCGGCTATAATATGTGGACATCAGGCTATGAATCACTAGTCCAGAAAGGGCTATTAATCACGCTTTTAAATGACAGATTAATCACGTGATTAGAATTTTACAAACAAATTCCGTCATATATCATAAAAATAGTTGGACCCACCATTTAACACAAACAAACTGTCATTCTCAAACGTGATAAATTAAGAGGTGCGTGATTTTACGATGATGTATTAAATTACGGATTAAATCCGTCGAATAGTTTAAATTTTAATTCACCCACCAGTAGTCTTTTTTTGTGCGCCCAAAGTGGCTAGCCATATCATTATTTTTTTTTGAAGGAAAAGGCTAGTTTTTTTTTTTTTTTTTTTGAATGCTAAAGGCTAGCCCTATTAATACTACGTTTCTAAGATTTTTAAACCGGTTAGGTATCGGCCTTGGTCACATTGCATCAAGGCCCAAAACCTCCGTTGGCAAAGGAAAAAAAAAGGATTGCCCGGGACAATAGCCAAATCCTTATAACCTAACCCTAAATTATTAATCGTCCTCTCCATTCTTGGCAGCCACTAATCTTTATCTTCTACCATGGAGTCTGTCACTCTCACCGCCGCAACATCATCACGAATTCACCACCTTCTTGGTCTTCTTGTTCTTTCTTCAAATCAAAGAGAAAAATAAATCAGTAAAGAACCATCTCAAGTTCTCAACTGAATTATTCATTTAAAATTACCAGTAAGGTGAATTTCATGCTTATAACTTACTTATCTTTCTTTCATTCTTATTTTTGTATGCAATTCGTGAATCAGTGTATGATTTCATTATATCTTTGGGGTGTTTTCATGAAAAGGAAACCCTAGAATTTTTGATTTGGTATTTTTTCGATTTGGTGAAGTTTTGATTAGGGTTTGTATAAGGTACTGACTTGTTTTGATTTACTTGTGTATTGTAGGTTCCTAAAATGGATGAATCTTCTCAATTATGTGCGGTAATTTATTAATTTTTACAATCATAAATCGTTATTCATGCTTGACTTTAAATAGAAGTGTTTAGTTTTTGTAGTGTTGGATAAGATAATGAAAATCCAGACATGCTAGGATTGGTTTGTGTTTGTTATTGGTGTTGCTTTATGTTTGATGTTTCTGAACAAAACCAGTCACTAGTAGTAGCAGGCATTTGGATATAACATGTTATGAGTGTGAAATCTTGTACGATTTTTTTGTATTTGTAAGATAGTTTCAAATGATATCTCTTTTCGCAAAAGTAAAATACTAACAACTATGTAAGATATGCCTTACCTACAGACTTTGGGATGCAATTTCTTTTCAAGTTTAACTTTGTTATCATATTTCAATTGCTACATGGCTCACACTCATAGTGAACCTTGAAGAAAATTAATAAAAGAGACTTGAAGGTTCAAGGGACCTTGGAGGTTATGCTTGCAGTTGTATTGGATCTTTGTTTAATCTTTAAAACTCTGGAGCTATTGGTTATTTATGATGAATTTTTCTATGTTTCAGGTGTTGGTGGTGGCATATGCTTAATCCTTAATCTCCACTTTGATATTCTGCTGAATGATCGATGTTGCCATTTATACTTGATTAATTATAGATTGGTGGTGATGGTGGTGATACATTCATAAGTTGGCAGATATTTTTGAATCCTCCTAGGGGTTTGTTGCAGTAAATGACAATGTTTTCGGTAGAGGTTGGCTTCAGGTGTTGCTGGTTGGTGATATTTTTCTTGTCGTTGGTGGTGGTAATTTGATGGTGGTAATTTGATGATGAAGATGGTGCTTCTGTAACTGTTGGTGTTATGGGTGGTTGTTGGTGTTTCGGATGTTGACCGTGTACAAGGATTTAGCTGGGGTGGTGATAGTTTTGATCCATGGACAAAAACCAAGGGAAAAAAAGCCAGTCGAATGCTAAGCAAGGTGAATTTTTGTAACTATTGTTATATGATTTTAGTTTTATCTTATGTTGCTTTTAGTATACATCATTTTTTTTTAAAGTATTTTGGAAATGACAAGTTCATGTTTTGAACTTGAAGTTCCCACACAATATCCATCCATAATTTATATAGTAGGCACTTTCGGGTAAAGACCCCTTTAGCTTTATAACATTCGACATAGAAACAACAGAGCGTACTTTTATTTTTAGCCAATTTCAGCATTGGTACATGTATTAGATCTGCCAGTAGGCACTTGTTTTCCATATAATATAAATATATATTTTATCCGTGGTCATTGGACCGGAGTGCTTCTTGTATCTTGAGATTCCAATTTTTCACTTTTTGTATTTTCCTCTCTAACTAACTATGTTGTGTCCCGTTTCCATTTCTTTGCAGTTTACTCTTGTCGGTCCAATTGGAAGCCCAAAAAATTATTTCTGGGTTATGGCGGTTATGATGACGATTATGACTGCAAGACTGACGAAATCATGAATCCAAGTGATTTTTTAATGCGAAATGGATGGGGTACTTGGAGATGTTTCAAGAGCTTATGTATCTAAGGAAGGAGAGCGATCAAATGAGAGTTGCAAGGTGACAGCAGTTTGGATTCGGTTTTCATGTTAAAATTACATATTCGGTTTTTAATATGTTATTTTGGATTTGCTAAAATTTAATTTTAAAATTGTATTTATGGATTCTATTTTTATGAATGTTATTTTGGTAATTAATAAAAGGTTTATTTCAACTGTTCTAGTATGATTCTATTTGATTTTCAGATTTCGTTAAAAATCAGTTTCCAGATTCAATTGAACCGAAATACGATTTAAATAGAGCAAATTTGAATACGGATGAATTTCAGATTCACAAAATAAAAAATGACGGAATATTCTCGTTGGAATTAGTATTTTGAAAATGCTACCTTATGACATACATCAACCGTTATTGTTTTTTACATCCAATAACCGTGGTATTTAATAATAGATTTCGTATGTGACTTTAAGTCACAAATTTTGTTCGTCATACTTAATGAAGTTCTATATTTGTCATTTATAAAAAGTCACACCAAATAAATAACGGTTCGAATAACAGAAGAAAAACGTGATAAACCATGTTTTATAACAGACTTCATCCGTTATTTATAGCCCCTTCTGGACTAGTGAATATGTGGACATCAAGCTATCGATGTTTAGACATCGGGCTATAAAGGGTACTTTGAGTATTAGGTAAAGTCAGTCACACTTTTGGAAGAATTTTCAAATTAGTCACACTTTTGGAAGAAATGCACATTTCAGTCACACTTTCGGGTATTTCCTCTGAACACAAAGCTGTGAATAATATCATATCATATATTTGAGAGAAAAAATCATTATGCTTTGTTGTTTTTGATGATGATGCCATGCTCCATGATTTTCTTGTGATAAACGTAGATTTTTTTTTTTAAGCAGATAAACGTAGATGATCATATTGATCATGCGGCTTTGTTGGTTTCTTTTTCGGAGAAATCGGTCATTTGTCCAAATATTTTTAAAACATTGTTCAAATGGACGAGTAAAAATTAGTATGGGTGAAATGGACACTAAAAAAATAAAAAGGATAAAGCTGGATTCATCCGACTTAAACTTAAAAAATAGTAAGGATGGCTAATGCATCGTGATGTAAATAAACAATAAGAAAAAGTATTTGAAAATGGGCGGGATGAACCGCTGTTTACATCACGACTATTTTTATTTTTTTCCATTTAAACAATATGAAAATCTAAATGTCCTTTTCACCCAGGAATTATTGATTTTGGTATTTTTAACCAATTTTGTGTTTCTTTTTATAGGGTTGGAGGAACAACTTATACCATCTTATACCGTACCAAAGGATACGAGATCTGCCCTCTTTATTTTAAGAGGTTATCATTCCTTGATTTCAACTATGTCATTTCATCTAACGGCTCAATTGTACTTCTGGCTGACCTTTTTAACTGACCGGCATCTCTATTATGGATGGTAGCAAGTATACGCTGGTCGCACGTGGAGAACTCTAAAGGCGGGGTGGGTAGGGAGACTGAGCCATTTGATGGTAAAGATAGAAAAGAACCGTTTTTTAGGGACCATGGTTTTTTTGAGGGACCATGGTCTTATTAGGCCACCTACCCTACAATGTTAAGGGGTGCCCTAAAATCATGAGATTACTAATTTGGCCCTTACCCTAATTAAAATTAACCATAATCTAATAACTGACCCTAATCTAATAAGTATCCCTGATTAAAATTAACCCTAACTTAATCTAAAACAAAAACAAAAAAACCTAAACCTAGCCACAAAAAAAAATCAGTTCTCCTCTTCCTCTCTTCAGAAAAATCACAAAAATCTAACGACTGAGATTTAAGCACCGAACCGTTCGGTGCTCAAAAAGTAACCAAAACGCCGAACCGTTCGGCGCTCAGAAAAATGTTTGAACAGTTCGGCGCTCCTGAGATGACGTGGATGGCCAATCTAGCAGCTAGATATCTAGCCCATAGGACTTAGGAGGTTGCTCAGGCTGACGTGGATGGCCAATCTAGCGGATAGATATCTAGCCCATAGGACTAGATATCTAGCCCATAGGACTTAGGAGGTTGCTCAGGCTGACGTGGATGGCCAATCTAGCGGCTAGATATCTAGCCCATAGGACTAAGCCTTAGGACATCTAGAAAATCAGCCAAGTCATTTTGAGATTCATAAAGAAGTTGAAGAACCAAGTGAAGCCATAATCCAGTATAATAGACGCGGTAAGAAGCCTGATTACTTCCATGGGACCGATTCACGGGTATTTTCCAACAAACCCATACATTTAATTTGATTTTGATTCGTTTAATTGAATAGAAATCATCAAAATATGGTTCATATGGAAGTTACTGTGCCATGTTCGGTTAGTACGCGTTTCACAAAAACCCTAGTTTCTTAACCGAACTTCCTGAAAGGAAGAACACGAAGAACAGTTCGGTTCCATAGGATTTAAAATTAGGTTATCGAACTGAGTTCGGTTTTTCAAAAATTTTTGAAAACTATTTTGTAACCGAACTTTACCCATATTACAAAAAAAAAAAAAAATCCAATGTAACCGAACTGTGCTATTTTTCCCACTATGTTGATTTTCATTTAACCGAACTTTTACAACTTTGTTCCGTTGGTTCGCAAAAAAAATTGAAACTGTCAAGTAACCGAACTCTACCCATATTACAAAAAAAAAAAAAAAAATTCAATGTAAACGAACTGTGTTATTTTGCCCACTATGTTGAATTATCAATTAACCGAAATTTTCCAACTTTGTTCGGTTGATTCGCAAAAAATTTTAAAACTATCTAGTAACCGAACTCTACTCAAATTAGAACCTTGGCTAATTGCATACATGTGGAGTTTGGTTACATGATAATTTTATCGAGATAACCGAACTCAGCGTTCGGTTTGTAAAGCAAGTTGACAACTAACCGAACTTTACGTATACTAAGTCAAATTTTTATTGTACGTAAGTTCGGTTAGATATTTGGTTGGTATGAAGTTTGCGAACCAACCGAACTTTATACACTAATGTGAAATCTTATTTTACCTAAGTTCGGTTAACTATTGGTTGCGAACTAACCGAACTTATAGACCCTAAAGTTCGGTTACATTTCGGCCAAACCGACCATAGCACTGTAATCCTATTTACAAAGTTCAAAGTAACATGTCCGTTAACCGAACTTCAAAAAACCTCCATTATTGGAGAGTTTGGTAACCTGCGTGTAGAGAAAAAGTAACCAAACTACACTTTCAGATGAGTTCGGTTACATGTTCTTGACACAAGGTAACCGAACAAGCCCAAATCTACTTAACAAAGTCACATTTTTTTGAAAATGTGGACCAATTCAACCAACATTATCTAAGTTTAGAGCATACATGAGTACCCAAATAGTCTTCCTCTGTTTGTGGTTGGTAAAATCCATCGTTTTCATCTTGAGATTGGCTTTGGGGAAGAATACATTCACCATCTAAGAAATAATTCATATCCGGATCATTGTGAAGATTGACATATACTCTAGAAGAGGAAGGAGATGAAGATTTAGTGAACTCAAAAAAAAAAAAAAATTTCCATGTTTTTCTTCTTCATCCTCTCTAACTTTACTCTCTCAATAATTCTACTTTTTTTTTTAAAAAAAATATGATTTTTTAATCTCAAATCTTTATTCAAAATCACTTCACTAATCACACTAACTAATATTAACACTAACAAATCATTACCCAAAAATAATCAGAGGGTAATTTAGGAATTATAATAAATATCTAGATAAGGGGTGACCTAGATTTACGTACTTTTAATATCTTACCCAAAATAAAAGAATGGTCCCCCAAAAAAAGGCTGGTCCCCAAAAAATGGTTCATAGAAAAACAAGTTTTCAAAGCCCAACCCACAAAGCCTATGCTACTTATAGCAATTAGCAAACTTGTTATCATGATCATTAAGAATAACGTGTCTTAAACTTTTACGTGCACTAGGGTTTCCAGTTTCGTTCCGAAAATTCTGAAATCATGTGCTATGCTAATCCAGCAACCATATGAAAATATAGGCAGTGCGTTTTAACTGTTCATGTATATAATTTTCTCTTTTACAAACTCAACTAGTTGGTAATTGGGAACCATACTGATAAGCACGAAAGTGCGACGCATTTTAACCCATGAATACATTAGATATGACTCATTATTTCTCTAATAAATCTATTTTAGTTGTTTTTGGAAGAATAAGCTCTTGTGGAGAATTGGCTCGAAAAAATAATATTTGCACCCGGAGGAAACGTGTTATTCGGACTCTCAATGTCGGTTAAGGGACACCTCAATTACTAAGGAGCACCTCAGCAGATAAGGGACATCTTCCTTACTATCGACATCCCATAAGGCAAGTACTAAAGGGACACCCATACAGGATTAGGGGAGGTCATCTTCTCGGTTTGAATTTGGATTTTGGTGGGAAGAATTTGCAAGTGAAGTATCGGATTTAGGGTTTGATTTTAAGGCATGTTCGGAAAGATTCAACTTTGGATTCAGTTTTGTTGGACCTATTAACACTAAACGGGCTTGGTATAGTCATTGTATTCGAAAGAATTGGGCTGGATATCCGTGTGAAGCTAAACAGAGTGTGAAAAAGATATCGAGTTTCTGAAAGTGATTAAAAGAGATCTTCTCGAGATTTTCTTTCGGTTTTCGTTGGAGAATGACTTATTCTTACCAAAATGGATTTGGATGAAGTTCTAGCGGCATAACAGGATTGGTAAGGTGCATAAATTCGAAGAAAGAAAGATATGAGGAGTTAAACCCCTACAATGGGTCAACGGAGGAATCCGAATTTCATACATGGGTGAATTTATTTTATTCTTTTTATGACTTTTGCACTTATTTTAAATTGAATTATGATTTGAATTAATTAGTTATTATTTTATTTGATGGGTCATGCTTGCTTAAATGTTTGATGTCCCATGCTTACGATTTATAGCTAATATTTTGAGAATCTACCTTGGCAAAAATAAGAGTCCATGTTTTTATTTATTGAGAAATAATTGTTAAAGAATAAATAATTGAACCTATTGATATGAATTCGGTGGAATCCTAGTCCCAGTAACTCTCGCTTTTGTTTATTATTTTCTTTAAATCTTTAAATATAATCTTTGAAAGTCTTAGAGTTCGAATCTTATTTACTACTACAACATCATTGAAAAATACCATCACATACCCCATAGAATAATGAAGCATGGCAACTTTGAAATCTAAATTTTACTATTTGAAAGGTTATAAGCATCCAAAGTGGAATTACTAGATGTCAAAATACTTCTCATCTCATTTGTGCTTGAGCCATTGCACCCATCCATCCATTGCACAATAAAGGGGAAAACTCTCTCCTAGCAAACACGCTTCACCACTCAAAATTGATTAACCATGTCGGGGATTGTACTAAAAAAGGCCCAGTCTAAAGCCCAAGATAGATTTTAATGAAGTGAAAACTACAGACAAACCCAATTTTGTAGATTTTTCCACTGACAAACCGACGCCTAGAAAAAGTCATGCTCAAGACCCATTTTTTGAGAAAATTTCTCTCACACCCATATTTCTTAAAATTAGTTTTCGCTTCAAAATGGAAACCCAACCCTCTTTTGTTTCTCCATTTTCCTTATTGAAGTTCTCACTGATTTTCAACGGGTTTGTCAAAACTACATCATCCATTCAACTGTTGTAAGGATTCAGAGAAGATCAATTTCTCAGAGATTATCAAAACAATAGTAAGTACCCGTCTTCTCTACCGAATAGCTGAAGAATAGCTTTTTTTTTTTTTTTCGATTGATCAATCAAATACCTTGTAGTGAATGGGATTCGTTATTTCTTAGAAACGGGTATAATTTGCTTGTGATTTTGGAACTTTGAATTGTTTTTAGTTTTTGAATGAATAAAAAGATCCTACAATTGATCGATTTAATGGAGATTTTTGGAGAAGTTTCACTGATTTGATTGTAGTTGAAGGAAATTGTTCATCAGTTTTGATTAATTGTCTCAAAGTTCATCTTAATTTCATAAGTTATGATGAAAATGAAAAAAAGTTGCAAACTTAAAACGAATTGCGTTACTGACGAATTACATTGGAAACCTAAAACCATATCCCTTTGGTCGACCAACAATAAACTCAGCTTACAGATTATTTATTAGGGTCTATTGATTTGAATATGAAATTATGGAAACTTTATCTATCATGTTTGTATTTCAGGAAATAGTAGTGATGGCCTTAATTTAGTTGGATTTGGTGATTTGCAATGAAATTGGTTGTAACGCTATAGGGGAATGAAATGCATTTAAAATAAAATGGAGCTAAAGGATGCTGCAGTGGCCAGACAAAGGAGATGGAAGTGCAAATGGGTTTGGTGTGCGTGTGACGCGCATTTAAAAAAAAATGGAGGTGTGAATAGTGATGCATAACAAGTTGTGCATCTACAAAATTTTGTTGCATAACTTGTTATGAATTCTCGAAATTGGTTGCATAACACGTTCTGTAGCTTTTTTTTTTTTTTTTTTTGCATAACTTGTTATGCAGTCCAAAAAACGGTTGCATAACACGTTATGCAGCTATTTTTTTTCTTAGTATTGAAACCAACAAAAAATAAGGCTACATAACTTGTCATGCACCTACAATAATATCTACATAACATGTTATGCAGTCGTGAAAATATGACTGCATAATGCATTATGCATCAACAAAATTATTGCACAATCTTTTATGCATCAAGAAAATAGATGCATAACCTGATATGCATCCATAAATATGGATGCATACTGCATTATTCATCAATTTTTTTATGTACGCATTAAAATCAACCAAAACAATGGTTACATAACTTGTTATAGATGCATAACTTTGTTATCCAAATGCATAATTTGTTATGCAGTGGAGAAAATGGTTGCATAATTCGTTATGCGTCTGAATGTGTTATGCATCTTTTTTGGTGGCTGCATAATAGTTACGTATCAAGTTTTTGAAAATTTTGCCTAAAATGATAATCACCTCCGATTTTTTCGTGAAAAAAAAAATTTGATATTCTTGTTTGTACTCGTTGCGTAGCTCTCTTAACAAGATTTCCAACGATATAAAATTTGTAAAATTTCAAGGCGCGGATTTTTAGATATGTTATATCCAAGTTGCGCTGCCAATTATACCCTGTTGCATAACCGTCGATGCGGATGCATGATCCGTCGTCAGACATTTTTAATAATTTCATATAATTATGGGTGTCATGGAAATAATTATGGGTGTCACGGTACCTAAATTAGTTGTGGGTATGACAATGAGAATATTATTTTTTTTGGGCCTGCGCCTAATTTTCCCGTAATACAAACCCTGGAAAATTTTTGTTTCGTTAGATAGATACAACTGAAAGAGAGAGAGAGAGAGAGAGAGAGAGAGCGAGCGAAGTGAGCCTGCCGACATTGAGCCAAACTCGAGTTTCTATTCAGTAATGAATACGAAGTTAGCAATAACTGGAGTTTCTATTCAGTAAAGGAAAATACGAGGAATATCAAGATCATATGTTGGTAAGCATGTTCTTTTTTATAATTCAAATATGTTTCATGTTGTTTGATTGTTCCAGCATGTGCTTTTTCAGATTATTCACCTTGATTATTAATTAAGATTTAGTCTCAACTGCATTTTGTTATCTATGATGATGCATAAAATTGCATTCATTGTTCGATTCAAGTTTATGGTGTTGTACACCTATAGAGCTGACAATCAATTGTCAATGTAAACTGCATTTTGAACTTCACTCACCTAGTAGGTTGACCGATGCCATGAGGATGTTTAAAAGTTTGTAAGTTGGACCTAAGATGTTTGTTGGGGTGCACCATGAGATATCTTTAGCATTTAGTCCATGCCAAGTTTTATCCTCTCGTTCTTGCTTATGAGCACGTCCGTATTCTTCATTAACTTTATATTAGGATCCATAGGATTGACGGATGGGATGTCATCAAAATGACCATACTTCTTGAGAAATTTCTCAATATAATGAGATTGGGTTAATTCCAACTCATTCCCCTTTCGTAAATTTTAATTCCTAAAAGCACATCAGCCTCTCCTAAATCCTTCATGTCAAAGTTAGAACTAAGAAACTTCTTTGTTTCTTCAATACGAGATATGTCGGATCCAAAAATAAGCATATCATCACCATACAAGCGAGAATACACATCCGGAACTATCATGCTTACTATAGATACATTTATCCTCATCATTAACAACAAAACCATACGACAAAGATACTTTGTCAAACTTCTCATGCCATTGCATGATCTTCAAGCTATAGGAGATTTAACCAACTTTCAAACCTTCTTTTCTTGGCACAGTAATATGAAACTTTCGGGTTGTTTCATATATATATCTTCTTCTAAATCACCCTTTAGAAAAGCGAGTTTTGATATCCATTTGATGAATAATTAACTTGTGAACAAAAGCAAGTACAATTAAACAACGAATACATGAGATGGAGCAACATGAGAATATGTATCAAAGTAATCAATTCCATGTTTTTGCTTACAACCCTTAGCAACTAATCGGGATTTAAACTTATCAATGGAGCCATCAACATTCAACTTTCTTTTGAATATCCATTTACATCCAATAAGCTTTACGCCTGGAGGTAAATCACAATATATCCAAGTACCGTTAGTCAAAAGTGAACTCTTTTCATCATTGATAGACTCTTTCCGAGAAACTAGCATATGTGGAACTCATAGCCTCGCCATAAGTTTTAGGGTCATCATCAAAGATGCATAACATATCTACTAACACTAAGAATTTCATTCTTACTACCTTCTACAAGATATTGTACCCATTCTAGACCAAAGCTTGTTTCTTTTCTTTCTCTCTTACTTTTTTCAAGTTCGATATCTTCTACAATTTTAGAATTATCTTCTATGTCTCGAGTAGGAGCATAATGTTCATCATTGTTATTAGTCTCTATAGATTCTAGACTAGGTAACAATGGGTTTTCTATGGGTTGCATTTGGGAACTATTCCTATTCAAGTTCTCAAAAAATTCCACATCTACTATTCTATAATCTCAAAACGAGTAAAATAATCACCATCAAAGCGTTAGATCAAGTTAGGGTTTGGTTCATCACTTGCGAGAGATTGAGCGATAACATTTGAATTTGAAGATTCACCCTCCATTATTGAAAATTAATTGCTGAAAACTGTTGGAAAATTCAGGGTAATAGAGGATGAAAACAAAGAATGAAAAGAATGTTGTATCACTGGATCTTCAAGGCCTTGCGATTCTTTTCAGCAATTATTTCGACCTTTCCCAATAAATTGGCGAGTACAATCGGTCGAAAAATATCTTTCGAGGATACAATGAAGCCCTAACAACGTTGTTGGTTTCAAAGGTTGTACTCCCTTGACCCAACCAAGAACACACTGTATTTGATTCTGAAGATGCTTAGAGAGAAAGAGTTTGTGATGATTGTAATAGGAAGAATCCTTCGCTATTTATAAAGGGTTTCATGCCTTTTGGAGATGTCATTTCATGTGAAGATAACATTTGTACATATATTACTCAACACAAGAAAATCAAGAACAAATTATGAGTCGGTGCAAACACTATTATAACTAATTACACTAATTACTAATGTAATGATAATTGAAACAGATTTCCAGATTATCACAATGTTCTTAACTGATACTACCCTAAAACCTTTGTACAGGTGACATGATACCAACTAACCTGTCTAGTGCTCTTTAAGCAACCTTTGTATGTACGCCCGTATTCTCCTTCACCCAAAAGAAGCTCTGGTGTGAAATTCCTTGTGGTAGCTGCAAGTTCTCGAAACTCAAACTTAGTGACGGCTGCGGTACAACTTTCAGCATCACTGCTTAATCTACACAGAGATGTTAACAAGAGAGAATTCAAGTTATAAAATATTCGATCCATCAAAAGAAACAATTTGAAACTAGCTTCTACTTGCCCTAAATTTTTGTTTTCTATATTAGGCTTTTTTCAGAGAAAGAGAAAGCAGCAAGGAAAGAAAGCATCTCCGTGAAGTTTTGCATAACCCGAGGGAAAACAATCCAAAAAGAAAACCTCCCCTAGAGGAACTAAAAAACCGAAGGCACTACAAGATCTCGGGCGTAATGCAAGTTTTGGCATAATGGAGATGGTCAATATGTATAACAAATGGAGTTTGGATTCCTCACGATTGTGCTTTACATTTGGAAAGTTCGAATAACCAATTTAGCAAGCCTTTTATGTTAAGCCTAGTAGGCCAAAAGGCAGTCTCTAAAAGTCATTAGTTCTAGTCACTGTACTAATCTTTCCAAAAAGAAACCCTAAGATTTCAGATTGAGTTAGATGAAAAACAAAATTAAGAGCCTCAAACAGAGCACTAGAAATTGGTGGCACATAACCTTGATGTCCCGGAAAGATCACGTTGTCATGTATTATTGTCATTAGTTCTAGTCACTGTACTAATCTTTCCAAAAAGAAACCCTAAGATTTCAGATTGAGTTAGATGAAAAACACTCAATCTGAAAAGGGTACATTATTTTTATGTCCCTACCTTTTACACCCAATAAATATGTCCTTATACAACAATAAATATGTCCCTACTTTTTTATAACTTATCCATTTAATATTAGATTACCTTAATACCCTCACCCATATAATATTTTTTTTTATTTCAAAATACAACAAATTTCTTCCTCTACCACTTCACCACCACTACTAGCACCACCACCACCAACATTCAACTACCATTCCACCACCACCGTTCAAAAACCACCACCTACCAACCGCCACCACCACTAATATTCCACCACCACTGCTTCACCACCACCATTACACCACTAATGGTCCTCCACCACCACTAGTTACATCTCTACCGCCACCACCACCGCCACCGCCGTCGCTAGCTAGTTTAGATATATTTGAATCAACAACGGTAGTTGATCCAAATAAAAATAGAACCAACGAAGATTTGATCCAAAAAAAAGGATCAACGAGAAGTTGATCAATTTAGTGGATAAACTTATATTGTTGATCCATTAAAATGGATCATCAATGAAAGTTGATCCTTGTAAAATTGGATCAACAATGAAAGTTGATCCATGTAAAATGGAGTGAACTTGGCGTGAGCTCAACACGCATCATCGACATGGAGTCGGCCATGCTACCATTGCACCACAAGTTCAACATTGGAAGAAATTTACATGATTTAAACTACAAAGCATGAGTTCAAAGGATCAACAACAGTAGTTGATCCAAAATATATGGATCAACAACCATAGTTGATCCAATATCACTGCCTGCTTCAACCCATATAACCATCATATTTCATTAAATGTAGCTTCATAAACACTAACATCTCCAAGACCAGCTTCAAAACCAATCTCTAAACAACTACAACAACCTAACCACCATTATACTACTATTTCCATGACTAATTTCTCATTCGTACCTCTCCACCATTACCACCACCAACAAATCACACATCTCAAAGACCACCACCATCGCCAAAACAACCACAACCAAAATCCAACACCAATTTCATCATTCCAACCAAAACCACCATAGTTGATCCAATAAAAAATTGGGTCAACAACGGAGTTGATCCAAAAAATATGGATCAACAACCATAGTTGATCCACCGTGTTTATGGGTGAAAATCGTTTCGCGATTTCGGTAAATTCGGTAGGTGAGTGAGAAACGGTTTAAACCTAAACAAATGTCTTTGCACGTGAGCAATTTATAGATTCGAGAGATCAATACATGTACAAGTCCGGCCTAAACCAAGAAATGGCCGTTCCCGGACTTCTTCGGTCACAAAAGTGGGGGAGAAGGGTTGATTTGGGAGGGAAGCAAAGAAAGGTGTTGAGACCGGGAATAATTCGGGAGAGTAGTATCTCGACTTGTATCGGGGGAAAGTGAAAGCTTAGGAAGCTTGCAAGAGATGAAAGCTTTTGGAGAGCTTGCAAAGTTGCCTTTTAAAAGTGTTGTATTTTTCTCCGACCGAGACTTGTTGTCCGGTGGAAATAGGTAAAACCTATTTATACAAGTCGAGATTGAAACGTACCTTTGGCCTCATGAAGGAAGATATTAAAGGGTGAAATAAGGGAGGAGGTGGTAACCGCATGGTGTTTATGGGTGAAAACATTTTCACCATTATTTCCTCATTTATTTGACCGCTTTATTCCTTTTCACGCTTTCTTAATGTGAGCGTAGTGTACGCTGCAAGATGTGACCGCCAAACCAAAAACCTGGAAAGCATCCCCCATTTTGTTTTGATATCTCGAGTGTTGGTTGCACCTTGAGTGCAAGTGGCGCTGCTAGTGGCGCGTGTGGCATGTTCCATTGGCATGTCGGAATGCCTTTGTTCTTGGTTGCACCTTGAGTGCAAGTGGCAATGCCGGAAGCTACTAGTGGCGTGTTTGGCATGTGCCAATGGCACGTCGGAATGCCTGGTGGTAGGTTGTACGTTGAGTGTAAGTGGCAATGCCTGCTAGTGACGTGTGTGGCAAGTGCCAATGGCGTGTTCGGCCATTAGGGCGTGGCACAGTAAAAAAGCTACCAGCGTGCGTGTTGGCATGTGCCAATGGCATGCTCCGCCATTAGGGCCATGACACAGGTAAGAAAAGCTACCGTGAGCGTGTTAGGATGTGCCAATGGCATGCATGGCCAATTTGGGTCACGTCTTGGTAGGAAAAGCTACCCGCGGCGAGCATGTTGGCATGTGCGATGGCATGCGTGGCCAACTTGGGTTGCGCCCACTGGTAGGAAAAGCTACCAGCGATGCGTGTTGGCATGTGCCAATGGCATGCTCGGCCATTAGGGCCATGGCATGGTAAGAAAAGCTACCAGCGAGCGTGTTGGCATGTGCCAATGGCATGCGTGGCCAATTTGGGTCGCGTCTTGGTAGGAAAAGCTACCGGCGTGTTGGCATGTTCGATGGCATGCGTGGCCAATTTGGGTTGCGCCACAGTAGGGAAAAGCTACCGGCGATGCGTGTTGCATGTGCCAATGGCATGCGTGGCCAACTTAGGTTGCGCCCTGGTTGGAAAAGCTACCCGGCGATGCGTGTTGGCATGTGTGGCCAATTTGGACTAGGTTGCATGATTTTCAAGCCTAGGCGCCGGGCGCCATTTGGCATGGCGTGGCTAGGGCCGGCGAGTGCTTGACTTGGCGTGGCGTGACTAAGCGTAGCTAGGGCCAAGCGGTGCGTTTGGCATGGCGCGGCTAGCTCGGACTAAATGTGGCTGGCATGATTTGCCATTGGCACGGAGGTGCGGCTAGCATGGTTGGCATGCTTTGGCGCGTTTGGTGTGGGCGGCATGTTTTGCCTTTGGCACGGAGGTGCGGCTAGCTTGGGCTAGGTGTGGTGACATGATTTGCCATTGTACCACGGTGCGGCTAACATGGTTGGCATGCTTTGGCGCGTTTGGTGTGGTGACATGATTTGCCATTGGCACGGAGGTGCGGTAGCTTGGGTTAGGTGTGGCTGGCATGATTTGCCATTGGCATGGAGGTGCGGCTAACATGGTTGGCATGCTTTGGCGCGTTTTGGTGTGGCTGGCATGATTTGCCATCGGCACAAAGGTGCGGATAGGGCCAAGGTAAGTGTGTTTGGCTTGGCATGGTGTGATTAGCGTAGCTAGGGCCAAGGCGAGTGCATTTGGCATGGCGCGGCTAGCTTGGGCTAGGTGTGGTGGCATGATTTTCCATTGGCACAAAGGTGCGGCCGACATGGTTGGCATTCTTTGGCTCGTTTTGGTGTGGCTGGCATGATTTTCCATTGGCACAAAGGTGCGGCTAGCTTGGGCTAGGTGTGGCTGGCATGATTTGCCATTGGCACGAGATGGGAATTAGGGTTTTGTTCGTTTGTAACCCTAATTTGAAAAAATACCCCCTATTAATTCTTGACTACATGCATTAAATGTCCTAATAAATGTGTCACTTTGGTGACATTAGGTTATTTGGGGTTTCTGATTTTACCCTTTGTTTAAAAACCATCAACAATCCCATAAAAAATTGGGTCAACAGCAAAAGTTGATCTCATAATGGGATCAACAATAGTAGTTGATCCAAAAAAAAAAAAAAAAAACAGATCAACAACAACAATTGATCCCATAAAACATATAAACAACAACAATTGATAATCACCTGTAGCTTCATAAACAACAACAACTTCATCTCCTTCATTGTAGTAGCCACAAACATCGTCCTCTACTTGCTCCTATTTCAGCTTCAACAAACACCACTTCCCTAACATTCATCTAATTGTGAATCTGCTCAATTACACCCTAACATACATCTATTTATCTCTAATCCATTCTGACATTCATTAGCAGCAATTTAGCTATACAAAAACACAGACCCATTCTTTCGCTAGCTGCAGTTTCATATCTCAAAACAAAAACGTAAATAGATTCAAATACATACCTCGCCCCGTCATCGCCCGCCACACTACCACCATCATCATTATTAATTACTTCTGCGATTTTAAATCAGATCTCAATTGTTTGAATCTGATTTCAAATTTAGTTTTTTGAAGAAGAAGAAGAAGAAGTCATTTGTTGATAATAGTTCAATTAAATCCTGAATCCAAACTCAAAATCACCAAAAATCGAAAACCAAAAACTCAAATCAATTTTTGAATCTGTATGAAATCAGTTGAAAACAAAAGAAAATCGTGATAGATCTGTTGATACTAGTGGTGGACGTAATAGATGTGGTGGTGCTAGTTGTGGTGGCGCCGATAGGGATTTTGGTGGTGGTGGGGGACGATGGAGAAGATGGTGGCGGAGCGATGCGAAGAAGAACGAGATTTTGTTATCTGAAGAAAAAGAAGAGATGGGAAAGACTAAATAAGGAATTATAATAATTAGGTTTTTAGAAAAAAATTCAATTATGCCATCAAGGACATTTGTAAAGTCTGTTAGAGATATTTGTGAAGGCCCATGTAGGAGAGGCCCCGGTTGCTTATATCAATGCAAGGTTGGTGGCTGATAGCCCATGTAGGACTACTGGTGGGCATCCAAACCATCATTGATTGGCGATTAGTACAGCCGTTCTGATCTCATATATAGAAAATCCTTGGAATTCTATTGTCTATGTGGGACTATATTCAATCTTTAGGTTAATTTGAAATCGTACAAAAGGGTTTGATTTTAAAAGCAAGTAACAACCAAAAATAACTACGGTTTTTAACGGTGGTTACTTTATGCTAGATAATATGATGCAGGGCATTTGTAATTTTGGGAGATTGGCCAGGTTGTTCATGAGCGGTGGTCGGATTCTTTTGCTGTTACTAGTACTGTTTCTTGACTCCAATTCTTTTTGCACTTTTGGGAATACGCAAGATAATATTATGAGCTATATAAGTTGTATACTTTTTTTGTACTTGGTGCTACAATTGGTATTCTTGCTGTAAACTTCACACGAGCTGATCAACTACCTAAAAGGTTCTTATTTCCTTTGACTTATTAACCTTATTTTGTTTTCTGCGCATTTAGTTCTCCTTTCTGGTCGATATTCCGCTTGTCCTACATGCTTTATCAAGTACAGCAGTTTCTGAGGTATCATGGCAGTTGCAATGGTGGACGGTGTTAAGAATGTGGTATGTGCTCTTCAATTTCTCCTTCAGTATTTAAGATTGGATTGAGCAACTGTTTTACTAAAAAATTTCAAGTATATATATTTATGATTCTGTTTTCTTGAGTTTATTACCTAAAACCTTGATATATAACTCTTGTGAACTTGCATGCTAAATTCTTATTCGCAACAGTAGGTCATAGTTGGTGTTCAGGCGTTATTCGTGGCTTTGCAGGATCTTTCCATGACTCGGTTAACACATACTCTAATTTGATGTAAAAGTCAGAACATACTAATGTGGGAATCATATATTTAATATATTATCATATATTAAATTAGCAGAAATAAGAATCTTGTTGTGAAATAGATATTGGTTGAACCCCATGAACTTATGTAGATGGACTGATTGAAATATCTGGATGCAGACTGAATAGTATACATGTATGAAGCTTCAACCATGTGAATTGTGATCCCTCTGAAGACTAATACGCAACCCATCCATGTAAGAATATTTCTATACATATAGAAATATCCTGTGGGGCCCATGTAATAACTTTGGTTAATTAAAAATATTGTTAAATATTTGGTTACCATTCAGGGATTAATTCCTATTAACTCTTCCTTGATGGACCGATTAAGTCTAATGTCTAATATAAAATCCTAGGAACTTGGTCCTCTCTCTACCTATGAAAGGAAACAATAACCATCACTATTGTATCCAAGGAATTACTCATTACGGCTAAAGTTAAGAAGAGAAACCATGATCTCCACAAGGTATTATCGCCGCTCCGGTTGATCGATCACGGACTAAGGATTAGCGCTATAAGGTATTTCTCATAAACTTCTATTAGTATATTATTGTGTGATTATCATGAAGTTCACGATCTAAATTAAGTATCTATAAAATTAAAACTCATAGTTGGCATCTAGAGTTTAGAACTCATGATCGTCCGTTTTTTGATATACAATAATCATGTCGTCCATCCATCACATTTTACGAATCAATTTCTCAAATCACAGTAGGTGTATATCTTATATCTTTGTTATAAGTCTTGAAGGTAATATATAATTTTATTTTTCATGATGCGCCGTAATTGAAATCGTAAACAGATTCAATGAATATTAGGTTTTCTTTCTGTAAGAGAAAATTAAGTTGAATCATAATCCTAACGGTGGGGCCTGTGGTCTATGTTAACCAAAATGCTAATGGACTAAAATGTTAAATTACTAATGGGCTAAACTGTTATCTTGGGCCTTATAAATTAATGGTGTTAAGAATTTCACGCGAATAAGGATGAGACGTTGTCGTTTTTTTTGTTTAACTAACACCACTAACTCACCCAATTTTGTTCCACCGTTAATGAACTCCCGAAGGTATCATTATGTAAGAATGAATGGTAGGGACAATGTAATGGAACTGTTCATAATTTAGTTGGGTGGTATACGTCAAGTTCTCCTCAGCTTCCCTTGGATAAATAAAGTTGGGCTTTGACAAGTCCACTGTTAACCCGTCTGTGTTGATTTTGACTGAATAGGTCCTGAACTGGTCCGGTTTAATTAATCTTTTGGTTCATATTTAATCGAAGTTGGATTTGTTCGTTATCGAACCAAATTACAAATGGAACCAATTTTAATTATAATATTAACAAATTATGAAGGGATTTTTACTTAAAGAAATGGTGACTAACCGATTAATATCCTTAGCTTTATCGAAACAATAAAACGATTTTTTATCGAGTTTCATTATAAATTTTATGATCAAAACCATTTTTGACACCATTAAATTTGTGTGTGCATTATGATATGGTTTGTGTGCTTGTGCGTTATGGTATAGTTTCTCTCACATTATTATTTTTCTTTAAATTTTATGGGATTATACTTGAAATTATTATGGGACTCTTTAGTTATCACCACGGTGATGCTTGGTGTTATATCTCAATATAATCATAATGTTATTATAAGCATGAATTTGCAAACCGTAAAGTGTAGGTTTTGCGATTATGAACATCATGTGATAATGGCATTATTTTGATATGATTAGCTATCACCACATTGATGTCAAATCACTTTTGGCCATGATCACAATTTTTTTTTTTCAAATGCTTATAATATTGATTTTCCTAAATATATTAGAGCAATTTACCCACCAAGAAATTGGAGTTCACATATTTAAGAAAACATTAGTGATATGATTGTAGATCATACATTATAGATATGAAATTATTTGAATCTTGAGGGTGTCTTGTGTCATTATGTTTCACTTTTCTCCCAATATTGATGATAATTTCAATTGTACGTATAAAATTATTGTGCTTAAGATTCTTAGGTCATAATTCTTTAGTTATCACCATAGTGATACTAGAGTGTTTTATCTTAGCAATAATAATAATATTATTGTAAGCACGAATACGCGAAGCCGTAAAGGCAAGGTTTAGTAGTTATTATGGCATTATTTGAGTTGTTTGGCTATCACCACAGTGATGTCAAATAATTTTTCCAGTCATAATCGTTATCATATCAAGTGCTTATAATATTGTTTTTCTTAAATGTGTTAGAACAATAATTACCCACAGGTAATTTTGAGTTCACATGTTTAAGATAACATTGAAGTGTACAATATTTGATCATACATTATGGTAATTAAATAACTTTGGCTTGATTGGGGTATACCCAGTGAGACAAAATAGGGTCATTTTGAAGTAAAACCAAGCCACCCCTTAACCTTGTATTTTCAAAATGGCTAAAATGCCCTTTTATAATTAACACTAAAAAACTTATTAGGCTAATTAATTGAGTTTAGATAAAAAATTTGAAAATGAAAATTGAGTAGATTAAACCTTTAATCAGTCCTGTGAGTTCGATTAAGATCAAAAAAATTGGTTTTCAAAAATGTCAAAGGTCGGCAAGGTAGAGGTTTGAAGAAGGTGCCCGGCTATATATGGCGAGGCATGGTCTTTGTTTGAATAAAATCCGACCAATTTTTAGTAAGGCAAGGTATTTAAATGAAGAACATGCCGACTTTACTTTTTTGACACACGGGAGAGGGCTGATTGAAAAATATTAGTCGATAAGGTCTAAAAAAAAACCTTGCGGTTGTTGAGAAAAATACCCGCCGGCGGTTGAAAAACCCCCCGGCGGTATAAGTCGCCAAGGTCTTCAAAAATACCACCTACTTGTTGTAGAAAAAAATTTCGATCGTCGCCATGGATGTTATGAAAAGTCGACAGGTATATATGGATATCTTGCCGAGCCATATGTCTTAAATTTAGAGATGAAAATCGGCATGTTATTCAACCTTATACCATGCCGACTATATTTTTGGTCGGCAAGGTTTGACAAAAAATACCTACTTGACTTTTTGGTTCGTTTTGATTCTTCGTTTTTTTTTTTTTTTTTTTTTTTTTTGGTTTCACATGTATAGTTAGAGTGTAGATGAAAGATTTTGATTTTTTTTTTTATATGTTTTGGCGGGCAAGGTTTTTTAGTATGGGCAATTTGGTGTTTTAACACCTTTTAGACACCCCTTAGCACACTCCTTTTTGATGGGAACAAAATGGCTATACCCAATTAATGCAGGTATACCCCATCAAACCGAGTTAAATAATTGGCACATGATTTTACGTTATTTCTTAAATGTGCATAAAAGAAAATTTACATAAATTAAGTCATTATCGAGTTGAGTAACCTATTACAAATTTTTCATATTTTCATGAATATTTTTATTATGTTGTCCAAAATCTATTGCATCCTCTATGAAATTAAGGTTTTATTTTTGATAAATTTCTCCATATTTACGAAAATGATATTCATTGACTATTTAACACCTTTCATATTAATTCATCATATATCAGTTATTTATCATGATCTTTAATTTTGTATCATATTTAAATGAGTGATGCATCAAAATTTTTATTCAATGAAATTTCATTATTGAATTATATTTATAAGAGTTGCTTCATGCTCGATTTTGGTTTAAAAAAATCATTATGTTTGGATATTTTTTCGATTATAGGGTGTTGATATTTTCACAATTTATGTATGGCATGCTTTTGAATAAATGTTCGTGATTGATGTTTTAGGGTTACTCATTATTGTTTATAGGCGACTAAATTTATAATCGGATCAAGTATGTCATATCATTGAGTGGGGCCATATGTACAATATCACAAGAAGCGTTAGTGTGATATTTGCAATTGTACATGTTTGTTGGATAGTTTAGTTATCACCACGGTGATGCTTTATGCTCTTATACAGTAAGTGTTGTATATTTTGAGTCCTCTTAGTTTGATTTAACGATTTGAACAATCTTTTGCTCACAGTAGTTTTCTTCACCACGTTAAACAAGCATTAAGGTTATCTAAATGTTTCATATACATGTGAAATAATAGCCACCCGCGGTGACTACAATTCACATTATATTAGGTTGAACATATTTAGAATTATTGGAGTTTGTTAATACATTTTTGGGACGTGAGTGGCCTGAGTTATTCTAGTTGTAGTATTTGTGAGACATAATGTTGAATTATGAGAATGCAAAATATCCACAAATATTTTTCATGTCTCACATTGTTCCTTGATAAGGTTTTACCCACAGGAGAATCTTATTGAAGGTATGTAACTATGGTAAGCTTAATTGTCATTTATCTCTATTATAAATTTCAGCTTTTTTTCTTATTAATTGTATATTATGATTATTCTGTAGACTTTTAATGGTCCAATTTTTGGAAGATAAAATTGTTTATCACCTGATGATTTTTAGCATTCTTTGTGTAAATCTATCGATTGCATTATGAATCTCAATCCATGGATGTTTTATCGGACATTCATTGTTGAAATTGAGGGGCAATTATAGATAAAGTGAAAATCATAAAGTCACGACAAAGGTGGTGAATATTGTGAAGGTATGACAAAACAGGATAATATCCTAAATCTTTTATAATATCTTCAAAAGTTTGGAATTCTTGCTCAATACACAAGGCCAACTTATCCTTGGCATAATAGCATATATCAAAAGGCTAAATCATACTTTTTATGAAAATGGTTAGAAGCATGATGAGCCATGCATAATGGTTATACATTTGTGGATGTTTTGTTCTTTTCTGGCGTGTAATTTAAATAGATTTCCGGTGAAAGCGGTTTCAAAGACACACTTTGGACTAGAAAGGCTGGAAACCTAGTTTAAATCACATTTAAGTCATGGTTGTTCGGTTGGAGGTGAGGTATTACATTCAGGAGAATGAAAATTGGATTTGAAAACTATTACTGGTTTATTGGTTTTCCTATATAATCAAATGGTATTCTTTAACGTTCTAACCGTAGTATGAGACTTATTAAAACCGAAAATATAAATTAGTTAATTATGGCATAATCGGTGGGAGTGCGTGGATATATCTTGTTCAAGAAATCATGATAATGATCCCTTTATTTAAGATTTCTCGAGATATTGTGAATCTTCTCATTATCATAATCTTAGATAATGAAAGACCACAAATTACTTATCAATACTCCATAATATAACTCTTGCCAATAAAGAATTTTTTATAACAACATGAACCGGCATTAAGAAGGTCTCAACGAGATTAAAAGAAAGTTATTCATGTTGTTTGATGATTTTCTTACAAGAATTTATTACATTTTGATATGCAATGGCAAAGACTCGGTTTAGGCTCACAAATATTATGTGTAATAATTTTGATTAATGGATTGATGCTATGTGAGAAAAATCATTGGTTGAAAGTCAAGTCTCGGATATATTGTTTAATTGCTCAAAAGACACAAATCGGTTGTATGAAAGTGGGTCTTTCGACCTAATACAAGCTGTAATAGCAATTTTTAAACGGTATAAAGCAAGACTTATTGCCAAAGATTTTATTCTGAAATGATGCATTGATTATAAATAAGTTTTTCTCGTGTCAAAAGAAAGACTTATTCAGAATTATCATAGTATTATTAGTAGCTCCATTATGACCTAAGAGTTGCATTAATTAAATGTGAAAATAGCCTTTATTAATGATAAATTTTAGTACAAATTTTAAAAATCAAAGTATGAAATTTAAGCGACCTCCCATAATGGTATGTGAAATTGACAAAAACTATAAATGTTTCAAGTTTTGGATGAAGTGTATTAGTTATGCATATACCTCAAGATCAGTGGGAGAAATTCATACTCTTGGTCTTCTATGTTAAGAAATACTACGTCACAGTAGTGATCTTGACTTTATGCATATCTCTATATTTTTGAAATAAAAAGAATATCAATGAAGCTTACCATGTGATATTACTATCACATGGATTACTAAAACTCTCATATAAGGCATATCGAATATTCAAGGAATTTTGAGGTATAACATATTTATGATTTTATTTCATGTTGGATAGAAGATATAAATTTAATCTTCATTACGTCTTAATTACGATATGAAACTTATAACAAGTTGTTAATATGTTAACTAATTGCCTAAAAAAGAATCGAAAAACAAATTACGGGAAAGCTATCAAAATTTTGAGATACTATTTTAACTTGTGTATTATAATTAGTTAGCAAACCCAACAAGAGTTGATTGGGTTTTCAGACTTCAATTTTCGTGGATGTATGGATTCTATAAAGGAAGAATCCATTAATACTAGTCCCCACAATTGAATTTGAATATTTATAATTGCGATACTTAGAGACTTAAGGTTTGTCTCTACATTCTTTGAAATTCTTGTCTTAGCTTGACATTAAAGCACGATATGATACAAAAGGAACAAAACACATGAATCTTGAGTATATATGCGTGAATTAGGAAATTCGAAACAATAGTTGTTCATTTACCGCTTAAGCACAATTGCATTCGGAGATGCACTTAATGAACAATTACCTTTTAAGACCTCTTAAGAAAAGATTAAAATCTTAGGTCTGTGGGAGTAATTGATTATTGAATTCGACTAATTTATGTGCTTATTTTTGAAAACTAATTGAGCTCTTAATAATGTACTCTAATTTATTTACGTATCCATATTTAGTATACACTTATGTGAATGGATGAATGTTAGCAATTGTCTTTCTTTAGAAGACATCGCTGGACCATTATGATATCCCCATTTAAGGCCTGATTAAGTAAGTTGCTTGTGTTGTGGTACATGGAAGGGAACATGTTGATAACGAGGACAATGTGCCACATATGCCATGACTCGCATACGTGATTTGCTTGGTTAAGGTATTACGTTTAAACATTAAATTGTTTAGCAATTATGCGCGCTTATGTTTTTCTATAATTAGTTAAATAAGTTATCACATGGACCAGTGGGAGAATGTAAGAATATTTCTATACATATAGAAATATCCTGTGGGCCCATGTAATACCTTTGGTTAATTAAGAATATTGCTAAATATTTGGTTACCATTCTAGGGGATTAATTCCATATTAACTCTTCCTTGATGGACGGTCAGGATCTAATGTCTAATATAAAATCCTAGGAACTTGGTCCTCTCTCTACCTATGAAGGAAAACAATAACCATCACTATTGTATCCAAGGAACTACTCATTCACAGCTAAGGTCAAGAGAGAAACCATGATCTCCACAAGGTATTATCATTTGCTCAAGTTGATCGATCAAAGACTAAGGATTAGCGCTATAAGGTATTTCATAAACTTCTATTAGTATATTATTGTGTGATTATCATGAAGTTCCACGATCCTAAATTAAGTATCTATAAAATTAAAACTCATAATCCATTCCACACCCATAATTTTGTTAATGACGTTTGTTTCCTCCTTGAGCTTTTTATGCCTTGTTCATAGTATAAATTACGCTTATCTTTTGATTTCATCCACGGTCTCATGAGATCATATTATGTTTGGGCGTGTTTCCATCCTAGTAGACCATCGGACGGTGCTTTTAACTAAAGGTAGACAAGGTCAACATGTAAAGTAGTAGATTAAAATTTGTAGATGTTAAACATATTACGATTCTCGATCGACCAATCCATAAATCTCAAGCGAAAGCGCAAACAAATACGTGCAAGTATACTTCATGAACATTACATTTTCTAGCTAAATTCTTGAAGACTTTGTGCTGAACTACTTTTTTGTTT
>JAJJWW010016029.1:0-70476 GCA_023531295.1 Papaver armeniacum | reverse complement strand
GCATCAAGAAAGGACGCCGATTTACACAGCCGCTCCGCTTCCATGTCCTCCGGCAACTGCTCTGTTTCAACGTTCGCTCCAGTAGCCGCTCTACTTCAGTGTTCTCTCCATAAGATGCTCCAGGATCCGAAACCGAAGATTCACCGTTTGGCTCTTTAAGTCTCAACGTCCTCTCCAAGAGCCAAAGCCACTTCAACACCACTCTTTCCTGCAAAGGGTCATGCCATCACACTCACCATCTCAAGGATTATGGTCAAAGCCAGACAATCTTCGTAGTCATGGCCACCTTCCGATCTATCCCCCCAAAACTCGTGATCATGGGCGGTTTGCTCGCTTACGCATCCAGCCAATCCTTTTACTCCTATGGATACCTATGCAATTCCGGCCAACCTAATTTGTTCCAACGACAATGTAATTTCGTTTGATTATATCTACTACCAAGAACTGTTACCGCTCATTTGTGGACACCGGACGAGCTTCACCGCAGCAGCAATCACTACAAAACCATACTTGGGGACTGAGGATTTACACGGAATCCCTTCACTATCAAAGACTCATCAGAAAACTCCAGAGACGCGGATGAAACATTTTTCTGAAGAAACAGAGGGAGCCACGCGTGGCATCCAGAAAAGTACAATAAGCTTGCATCAAATCCCATGGGCGTGGATTCAAGGCGATGCAATTAAATTATGCTACACATTGGGACTACCAACATGGGACGCTTTCACTCCCCTCAACCAGGTTGTTTCTAATTTCAACATCATCACTGTCGAAGTTTTACGCAAGAATTTCTCAACATGACGCCGTACATATGCACCGAAGACTCCAAAAGCACGCCGCAGAGATACATTCACATATTCGGCCATGACCATCGGATCAAACAGAAGTATAACCGAGGATTGTTCACCGCGTCCCATTCCATATGATAGTCCAAGATTCATAAGCTGGTTCGAAGGATGTCTCTTGGAACAAAGTCCTTGAAGACCTAATAGCAGCACAACGACGACAAAATGTCTCCCAACTCATCTATTTCAAATTGTATCTTCGGAAGATTTCTACCATACAATCATCCACAACATATCATCATCACGATTAGAAGATCCTGACACTGAACAACCTAAATTCAAGGATGGCCGACAACGCAACAACAATATCCAAGATTAGCGCTGACATGATCGTCGCCGAGCATGTATTTCATCCATTCATCCCAAGAATGCAGTGGAGTTTTGGTAAATTTTGGAATCCACTGGAGAGACACTGCAGACGAAAAGCACGGATCCAGACGAACAACAAAAGAGGGTTGATACCTCTTTTCATGCGGACATGGTTTCTAGAGTTTGAACAGAATGAAGACTCCTTCTTGCTCCATGAACGGGAATAGATGACTGGGCGCGACTATACCACTCGGGCCCGCAACTTCCCTCTTGAATTCTTCCTAGTTTCACTATTTGACCGTTTTTACATCCTAGATAACCTCAAAACATAAATATTCCCGCGATAGGGAATAGGAAATTCTTTTTTCGGTCAGATGGAGTGGCATACCGTCAAAATCCGAGTCCGTACATGAATTCTACAAAAATTCTACTAAGGAGCGCTAATTAGGGTTTCCGAATGCCAAACCCTAATTTAGACAAAGTTGTGCCATCACCACCATTCGATAGCCGAAGTTCCAGCATCATCACCATTTCCACCATTCCAAGCCGACCAATGCTGACGGCTCCATTCTAAGCCGACCAATGCTGACGGCTCCTATTCCAAGCCGACTGACGCCTGCGGCTCCCATTCCAAGCCGACCAACGCGTGCGGCTCCCATTCCAAGACGACTGACGCCTACGGCTCCCATTCCAAGCCGTCCATGCCATGACTTGTCGCGCCGACACCAACTCGCCAAGCCAGCGTCATGATATTCCCTATCACAGCCAAGATGATGATCATCCAAACTAAGCCGACACTCCTCACCTCACCATTTCACGGTCTACACAGCAAATAAAAGCTATGCAAGGCCGCCAAACACGGGATCATGAACTCTCCTTACCTCTCGAATAAGGTTAATCAGACTTTCCTGACCATCTTGCATGTCCTACGTTTCGATTCTGTCCTCGACTGTCACCATCATATGCTTACCTCGCAACAAGGCACATGTTCCGAGCTAAGCAGGGGACTTAATGTTGATGGTGGTTTTTAACTTAGGGGTAAAGTCGTAAAACCCTAGTCAGACAGTGACGTCACAGAACTTGAGTAATAATGTCCAAACCAAGCACATTTATTGAACCCTTTATTTGTCCACGAGAAAATTACCAGGGTACCTTTTTTCTAATTACTAATTAGGGTTTTGATAGGCCAAAACCCTAATTCCCATGCACCCTTGTGCCAATGGAAAACCGTGCCAGCCACACCCACCGCGCCAAGGCATGAAAACCATGCTAGCCGCACTCTTGTGCCAATGGCAAACCGTGCCAGCCACACCCACCGCGCCAAGGCATGCCAACCATGCTAGCCGCACCCTTGTGCCAATGGCAAACCGTGCCAGCCACACCCACCGCGCCAAGGTATGCCAACCGTGCTAGCCGCACCCTTGTGCCAATGGCAAACTGTGCCAGCCACACCGACCGCGCCAAGGCATGCCAACCATGCTAGCCGCATTCTTGTGCCAATAGCAAACCGTGCCAGCCACACCCACCGCGCCAAGGCATGCCAACCATGCTAGCCGCACTCTTGTGCCAATGGCAAACCATGCCATCCACACCCACCGCGCCAAGGCATGCCAACCATGCTAGCCGCACTCTTGTGCCAGTGGCAAACCGTGCCAGCCACACCCACATTCCAAGCCGAACCGCACCTTGCCTTGGCCCTAGCCATGCTAGCCGCACCTACCAAACCCTTGGCCCCACATGCCAAGCCAAACCGCACCTTTCCTTGGCCCTAGCCATGCTAGCCACGCCATGTGCCAACGGCATGCCAAACCCTTGGCCCCACATGCCAAGCCAAACCGCACCTTCCCTTGGCCCTAGCCATGCTAGCCGCACCTACCAAACCCTTGGCCCCACATGCCAAGCCAAACCGCACCTTGCCTTGGACCTAGCCATGCTAGCCGCGCCATGTGCTAACGGCATGCCAAACTCTTGGCCCCATCATGCCAAGCCAAACCGCACCTCGCCTTGGCCCTAGCCATGCTAGCCGTACCATGCGCCAACGGCATTGTAAGACCTTGGCCCCACATGCCAAACACACCTAGCCACGCCACCATGCTGGCCTTCCCTACACGGCTACCAAAAACGAAGGCGTGCGACGATCAACGGTACCCCTTCAATCCCAGGAGCAAATCCTAGCCATCCAAGGTTACTAGAAGACGCATGGTAACCTTTGGCCCGAAAACCTAAGTTTGGCCACGCCAAACCATGCCATGCCAACAGCATGCCAACCTAGCTGCGCCACCATGCTGGCCTTCCCTACGCGGCTACCAAAAACGAAGGCGTGCGACGATCCACGGTCCCCCTTCAATCCCAAGACCAAATCCTAGCCATCCAAGGATACCAGACGACGCATGGTAACCTTTGGCCCAAAAACCTAAGTTTGGCCACGCCAAACCATGCCATGCCAACATCATGCCAACCTAGCCGTGCCACCATGTTGTCCTTCCCTATGCGGCTACCAAAACGAAAGCGTGCAACGATCAACGGCTATCTTTCCTCTTGAGATGCAAAATCTCGACCGTCGAAGGTCACCAAGCTAGCAAGTCTCCCCAGTGCGACTTGCCAGGCAACAACAACATGCTACATGTTTTCCACAAAAAAATTCGAGACATCAACACATATCACAAACTGGGGGATCCTCTTTGGGTATTGGTTTGGCGGTTTACATCTGGTAGGCCCGAAAGAGTGTATATATATTGGCCTACGGTGATACCGCAAGTGCACGGCGTCTATTGGAGGCGCGGCAAGTACGGGTCGATCCACAGAGACGAGGGGTGCTTTGTATGATCTAAGGCTTGCTTGACTGAGTTTCTAAGTAATGTATGTAACACAATATTGGTTGTCGAAGCGACTGAGATTGGAATGGTGACTCTAAACTAAGGCAAAGGTATAAAAGCACTAGGGTGTCGACTTCACCACCTAATCGAGCTAATTCGGTTCACCTTCAATAACGTTCTCGTCCCTTGTAATGGCAAGGCTGCCATTCATCCAGGGTTTCAATGGGTAGTCTCTCATCAACTAAGGTAACTAGACAACCCCTAGTATTAGTTGTCTTGTCATAGTACAACTAATCACGATTGGTTTTATTACTTAGATGACTAATCCTATCCTAGAATGGATATCCTAATTGCTATTAGAGTATTTTTCCATAGTACTAATTGTCTTCTCAGGGCACAATTAGTCTAAGGATCAATAATAACAATGAAGTATGAATTGCTACACAATCAACATAGAAGTGCTCGACTACAATGAATACTTGATAGACACTCGTGAAAGTGATATGTTGAAGTGTTCAAATTATGTTTATCCTAAGCCTTAAAGCACAACAAGAGCAATTATCAGAATATGAACTACAATTAGTAACAGATCATGGGTTTCATCTCAACCCTAGCAAATCAATTTAAAACATAATTAAGATGAAAACAACTACAAATTAACCCTAATTGAAGCACTGGCTAGTCCAGCATACCTCAAACATCCAAATACACCTTCTATTTATACATGAAAAATCCCCCAATCAAACCCTAAATTTGCTTTAAAATAACAATTAAATTCATACCCATTTACCCATGCTCTCTCGATTCGGTCCTCTCTCTTGTCAATTCGGCTCGAGGTGATGCTTGCTCTCTCTGCTCATTAAACCCTAACCCTAGTTCTCTCTCGTCTCGATCTTAGCTTCTAGGGAAGAAGCTATGAACTAGGTAGAGAGAGACTATAAGGGATGGTGCATCGTTTGTCGGTGACTGTGGTGTCGGGAAGAACGGCAGAGGAGATGGTGGTGGTGATGGTGTTGCAGAGATGGTCGGGGAAGAGGAGGTGGAGAGCAGAGCTCTGTCGGGTGGAGAGGAGAAGAGAAGAGAAAGTTAGGTTTAGGTTTTGGCTAAGGAGCTTATATAGGTGGTGTGGTGTTGAGCGGGTGCATCAGAGAAATGATGAGACTAGCCTAGCGAGCGTTGGATGAAGCTGGTGCGATCTGAACGGCTCAGGGAGGTAAGCGGTTTTGGCTTGATCTAGTGTTGAGCGGAGTATCGAACATCGATGCTAGTGGGAGCAGCGACCGTAGGATGAGGGAGATAGAGATCTCAACGGCTCGGGATGAGCGGGTTCGGATCCGGGTCGTGGGTAGCTCTAGCCCATGTCTTCCTTGTTGGGTTGCAACTGATTTGCGCGCGGGCTTTGGCTATCTGCTCCATAGATGTTTGACTTCAATTCTTCGCTCTTTAGCTCCTCAGTTTCTCCGGACTTTATTTATTACCTAAAAACACAAAATTAATTAATACAAATATTTATTCTTGAAAACAAAGAAAACACAGAATATGTGATAATATCTGATTTCTAAGCGCAAAAGATGAGTAAAATGCCAATAAATAGATGTATAAATATGCACTATTTGGCACTCATCAATATCGCGCGACGTACAGTACGCCCGTCATAAGGAAGTGTCATAAGGATGAGGTGGTTAGTAAATACAGGGAGTTAATGGTGAAACGTTCTTTGTATGGAACATCAATTCCATGCGTTAACGGTTTTATGGAACATCAATTCCATGCGTTAACGGTTTTATGGAACATCAATTCCATGCGTTAACGTTACCAAATGCAAATGCACCCCCAAACCTAAATCAAACATTGTCCTCAATGTGTCACGATAGGAAAAATTTAAACAGTCACGTACCACGAGAACTATGTTGATAAGATAAAAAGGGAAGAGATTACCGGATGTCGGCGGGAGCAAGGTTGAGCTTCATTCGTCAAGGCTAGAATCCAATATTCTCAACGGAGATCATATCGGATTAGCATAATATATGTGCAAGAAGACTCAACCGAATCAAGAAAAGAAAAATTTAACAAGTCCTACTGGATATATACAATGAAAATGCACCATAAACCAACAATCTAAAGAGTTGAGGATCAACCCAATAGAAAATATGTACACACATTAACAGCCTTACACAAATATAATATGATGGTGCAAGTAAGACTGTAGATGTGAAGGAGTTTCCCCCAAACCTAAACTTGTGAACAGGTGTGTTTGTGAGAACAAAATCTTGCAATTTTAAAGGTACATCATGCAAAAGGTCTAACTCAAAATGAGTTTTGCTAATTACAAAAGTGAGATATACACATTCCAACCGTGGCTCCTTAAGAGTGTTATACTTTGATGCAAAATAGTCCAAGAGGACTTGGGAAGCACAAAGTTCTAAGCCTAAGTTAGGCATTTTTAGAAAAGTTGATTTTGCAATTTTGTGACAAACTACACCTAGGTTGGGTGGAGGAGTTTCAATTTGTGACTCAGGAGAGAGGTTAGGTACATCTAGGTTGTTTTCATTTTTAAAATCATTTGTACCATCACACACTTTCCTAAAGTCAAAAGAGGGTAAATCATGTTCATTTTCACAGATAATTGCACAGTTCCACATCAATATCACATGCATGAATATCGAAGAAGCATCATTCATAGGGTTCACAGGAGAGACACTTAATGTCTCTCGAACCTAAAGATTCTATTACATTTTCAAAATACACATGCTCTTCATATTCATCATCATCATCATCATCATCATAGCAAAAATCCATCTCTCCATTCAAAATTGTAGCATTTTTAGTGTACTCATCTACCTCTAGATTAGGTTCATATTCAATGTTAGTTGCATGAGTAAGACTAGAAACACTATTTTCAATCCTATCATTTTGTAACTCAATCAGGTTCCTTTGAAGAATCATCTTGAGTTGTTCCATTGAAGGAGAGTCTTCACTAGTGGGTATGCATTCCTCATATGGATATTCATTGTATAGTTGAGCATGAGGTTCACTAGAGAAGGGAAATTGAGACATGTTGCTATATGGATGGTCATGCATTGCATTCATTTCAAGCCTAGCATTTTGCTCCATGAGTGTTTCCATTGTTGATTGCAAACTAGGAGTTGGGGGAGTATAAAATTGTTCATCTCCCCACTGTGGTGAATGATGCATGTGTGTAGGTTGATTATGGTCCCAATAGTCACTTCTAGACACTTCGTTCATTGGATTATCATGGTTTTCCCTAGACTGTCTAAAAGCATGCAAAATATAACAAGATTTTCACAGGTGGTCTAAGCCACCATATAAGGTGCAAGCATGCATTTCATATTGCCTAGAAAAACTAGATTCGACAGATTGCTTTTCTAAAGCGATTGCCTATCTAAAGCAGATAGTCGAGCCTCTAATTGATCTAAAAGTGATGACTGGGTATGAGAAAATTATTCATTTTCAACCTGTGGTGGATGATGTATGTGATCATAATGATTAGGGTATGTGAGATCAGGGCCCTGAGAAGGCTCATAAAATTCCCTAAAGTCACTATGGTATGTGGGGTGTTCATCCTGTGAAAGGTGCCCGTAAGCAAGCTCTCTAAGGGATTTATTTGTTCCATCCCCAGATGCAGACCAAAATCCTGACATGGTCTAGCTCTCAAATTGAACTCACAATCTAATTTGGTTTTGGTGGGATTGGTTTGGTTTATTGGGTTTCATTTGGTTTTGTTGGGTTTTGGTTTATTGGGATTTGATTTTGGTTGATTGGGCTTCAGTTTGGTTTATTGGGATTATGTGTGGTTGCAGCCCAAAGTGTTTGCAAAACTTGATGGATGTGGTAAACCTAGTGAAATTGGTTCTAGCCCAATTGATGTGGGCTCGCTTTTGTGCGGCAGACAGCCCAACAGTTTAGCTAATATGGGCTTGGTCATTAAAGGTTTGCTTGACCAGTTTGTGTGGGATTCAGATTTGGTTTAAGCCCAGCAGTGTGGCTTGATTGTGAGCAGCCCAGATTAGGTTGAGTTGGGCTCGGTTTGGTGTAAGCCCAGAAGCAGAGTGCAAAGCCCAGGTTGTGTTAGCCCAGGTGAACTCGGCTAAAGTTTGTTTGCAACCCAGGTTGGGTTCAATGAGCCCAACTGGTGTGGTCAGTCAGCCCAGCAGTGAGGCTTAAGTTTGTGTGTAAATGCACAGCCCAGCAGAAAGGCTCAAGTTTGTGCACCGGATAGGCCAGTCTCTGGTTCTGTGGCACAAGATAACTGAGTCTTTGCAACTCAGTTTAGCCTATGCTGGCAGGTGCACAAGTACACAGGCTAGTCACAGGTTGACAGCCTAGGTTGGCTTGTCTCACAGAACTGAGCACACACAGAGATATAGATCAGGGTGTTTAGTGAAATCAACACAGGGAGTCAGCTGAACAAGGCAGAGTTTATGTGCTCAAAACACACAGAGCACACAACACAGCTTGGTGCTTGCCGCCTAATGCTTGCACAGCACAGGATCAAGTGCAGCCATGGTTAGGCCAAGCACAGAAAAATAACAACTCACAACATAAATGACCCAATTTCTCAAACAGCACAAGAAAACATTCACAGCACAGGATAGACAATGGCTCAAAGATGTTATAGCACAGGCCTTGTCAAAGCTCGGAGCCTCCCAAATGCACTAGTTTTCACAGGTTATGGTGATGGCAGCAAGGGTTCTAGCTCACCAGGTTTCAGCCAACTAGGCTATGGGATTGTGGCTTACAGCTTGCAGCTTCAGGGGCTGTTTATGCACCACAGATTCATACACCAATGCAAAAGACCATGCTCAGGCTGGCTCAACAAGGGTTATAGCACAGGCTATGTCAAGTCCTAGGGTTTCACAGCACAACTACAGCTCAACTCCCAGCTTCAGGGGCTGGAGTGTGGCTCAACAGGGTACACAGGAGATCAGAAGGCTCACAGGGCTTAGGGCTCATGCAAATGGCAGATGGCTCACAGGACAGATGTGTTGCACAATGGTTAAACAACACAATGCTCAAAATGCACAGATGGTTCACACATTCACAGTGGAACTTGGCTCAATTGTTCCCTCTAGAGTCAACACACCTAAAAGCCACAGATTGCAAGGTCTAGGGGTTGAAGCACAACACACCTCAAGTTCTGCGCCTTTGTCCTCCGTTCCTTATTGGGCTGGCTTGCAAAGTAGCACAAAGATAGAAGGTACCTGGCGCTCAACAAGCTCGGTTCGGTTCTCAAGATTACACTATAAACTGCAGTTACACTATCAAAAGATTAAAAATCAATAATACAAAAGACAGATTAAGTTATACTACTACAGAACTAAAAGGAAAGATACAGAGTGAATATTTACAGGGGAATATGAACTCAGTGAAGTATTAGCCAAAAATCGGCAAGGCACTCGCCAAGTCCCCGGCAACGGCGCCAAAAACTTGGTAGGCCCGAAAGAGTGTATATATATTGGCCTACGGTGATACCGCAAGTGCACGGCGTCTATTGGAGACGCGGCAAGTACGGGTCGATCCACAGAGACGAGGGGTGCTTTGTATGATCTAAGGCTTGCTTGACTGAGTTTCTAAGTAATGTATGTAACACAATATTGGTTGTCGAAGCGACTGAGATTGGAATGGTGACTCTAAACTAAGGCAAAGGTATAAAAGCACTAGGGTGTCGACTTCACCACCTAATCTGAGCTAATTCAGTTCACCTTCAATAACGTTCTCGTCCCTTGTAATGGCAAGGCTGCCATTCATCCAGGGTTTCAATGGGTAGTCTCTCATCAACTAAGGTAACTAGACAACCCCTAGTATTAGCTGTCTTGTCATAGTACAACTAATCACAGATTGGTTTTATTACTTAGATGACTAATCCTATCCTAGAATGGATATCCTAATTGCAATTAGAGTATTTTTCCATAGTACTAATTGTCTTCTCATGGCACAATTAGTCTAAGGATCAATAATAACAATGAAGTATGAATTGCTACACAATCAACATAGAAGTGCTCTGACTACAATGAATACTTGATAGACACTGTGAAAGTGATATGTTGAAGTGTTCAAATTATGTTTATCCTAAGCCTTAAAGCACAACAAGAGCAATTATCAGAATATGAACTACAATTAGTAACAGATCATGGGTTTCATCTCAACCCTAGCAAATCAATTTAAAACATAATTAAGATGAAAACAACTACAAATTAACCCTAATTGAAGCACTGGCTAGTCCAGGCATACCTCAAACATCCAAATACACCTTCTATTTATACATGAAAAATCCCCCAATCAAACCCTAAATTTGCTTTAAAATAACAATTAAATTCATACCCATTTACCCATGCTCTCTCGATTCACTCCTCTCTGTCAATTCGGCTCGAGGTGATGCTTGCTCTCTCTGCTCATGAAACCCTAACCCAAGTTCTCTCTGTGTCGATCTTAGCGTGGAGGGAAGAAGCGATGAACTAGGTAGAGAGAGACTGTAAGGGATGGTGCATCGTTCTTGGTGACTCGTGGTGTCGGGAAGAACGGCAGAGGAGATGGTGGTGGTGATGGTGTTGCAGAGATGGTCGGGGAAGAGGAGGTGGAGAGCAGAGCTCTGTCGGGTGGAGAGGAGAAGAGAAGAGAAAGTTAGGTTTAGGTTTTGGCTAAGGAGCTTATATAGGTGGTGTGGTGTTGAGCGGGTGCATCAGAGAAATGATGAGACTAGCCTAGCGAGCGTTGGATGAAGCTGGTGCGATCTGAACGGCTCAGGGAGGTAAGCGGTTTTGGCTTGATCTAGTGTTGAGCGGAGTATCGAACATCGATGCTAGTGGGAGCAGCGACCGTAGGATGAGGGAGATAGAGATCTCAACGGCTCGGGATGAGCGGGTTCGGATCCGGGTCGTGGGTAGCTCTAGCCCATGTCTTCCTTGTTGGGTTGCAACTGATTTGCGCGCGGGCTTTGGCTATCTGCTCCATAGATGTTTGACTTCAATTCTTCGCTCTTTAGCTCCTCAGTTTCTCCGGACTTTATTTATTACCTAAAAACACAAAATTAATTAATACAAATATTTATTCTTGAAAACAAAGAAAACACAGAATATGTGATAATATCTGATTTCTAAGCGCAAAAGATGAGTAAAATGCCAATAAATAGATGTATAAATATGCACTATTTGGCACTCATCAACATCGCGCGACGTACAGTACGCCCGTCATAAGGAAGTGTCATAAGGATGAGGTGGTTAGTAAATACAGGGAGTTAATGGTGAAACGTTCTTTGTATGGAACATCAATTCCATGCGTTAACGGTTTTATGGAACATCAATTCCATGCGTTAACGTTACCACCTCCTCCCATTTATTCACCCATTTTTCCATTCTTTAATGATACCGGAGTACGTTTCACTTCGACTTGTATAAATAGGTCTTACCTATTTCCACCGAACAACAAGTTCAGGCAGGAGCATACACCACTCAGAAAACATTTGCTAACTTTCCCATTTGTTAGCTTCCCACTTTCTGATATAAGTCGTAACACAACTACTCTTCCAGAATCAACTATTCTAGTCTCATCACTTTCCTTGATTCCCTCCCCAAACCCAAACCATTTTCCTCCACTTTGTGACCGAAGCAAGTCTGGAACGTCCATTTCTTGGTTTAGGCCGGACTTGTACAAATTGATCTCTCGAATCTAAAGTAATCCCTTGCAGTACATTGTTTAGGGTTTAAATTTGTTTCTCACCCACACACCGAAATTACCGAAATCAGTAGAAACCATTTTCACCCACGAACAGTTAGTTAACTAGCATTTCTTGTTAAGGCATTCGATTAGACTTGAATAACCGAAATCTTACTTCGATAAGTCTTACTAAGATCAAAATTAACTTAGTTTCTCTTATCCGGAATAGAATTGGACTAAACAACTCATCCCGTACACCTTTTATTTCGTTAAGCCATAAATAATTCATACAAACCAAATAAATCAACTTGCATAATTATTCACCTCAACCGGAAGCAATTGAAATAACATAGACATTAAAAGTACCGCAATTGCACCGAAATTTTGTAAGCCTACACAATTGATACCACACAATAAAGCAAGATAAAAATAGTTTTTCTTAACCGGAACCAATTGAATCACACATACATCCATACACACATAATGGAATAAACATCAATTGAACCGAAATTTTTTTAAGCAAAAGCAATAAATATATATGAAATAAACTCAGGCTTTTATTAAACAGGAAAATAACTAACTAACAAGATTGTTACCTCAAATTTCGCATCTACTTCTCCAATATGATTGCGTCTTCTTCCAGGGAGAATTGATATCGAAATATCATCATGTTGTCATCCTTATGCCAAAAACAAAAGAATAACAACAACCAACCTTTACCAGAGAAAGGTTGAAAATCGGTTTTAACAATTGCAAGCAAAAGTTGAAAACCGTCGAAACACATATGCTTTTATGCTAAACAAAAACCGATTCAACATATTGTGAATTTTTTTACATATTATTTCTACCAGAACCCCTCGTGATTCTTTGATAAAGCCTACCAACATGGGCTAGAACTTAATCCTTCTAAATCAAAAAGTCACCCAAACCACAAGGGTTCACAACATATGAGATCGAATATTAAGGTAGTAAAATCGAAATCAAACATCCCATAAACATGCATAGCAATAAGATAAAAGCATTCAAGCACAGGCTATGTAAACCAAAAACTATCACAAGAAAAATTATAAATCAAATAATTTTATTCATAATAGACTAATACAATCATTGAAAAAAAATCAAAAATTGATGTCTATTTTTTCTAGATTAAGTATTACAGCATATAACTTAATCTCTAGTGGTGCTCTTGTTGTTCACTGAGGTCTCTTTAGTGTTCAAACTCTTAAAGCATGTCTCAAGAGACTTGTCCGCAACCACTTCTTGTTTTTCAAGTTCCTCAATTAGAACTTTAAGCTCAGCTAGAATTCCTCTTGTTCCTTCATACTTTTCTTTTACCCAATCTTGATGTCGAATAGTCATAGCAAGATTAGTTTTCAATTCATCAAAACCTTGGATATATTGAGACATACTATCAGAACGAATCCATTGGGTTTTGGTTGGATCTTGTTTGTTGTAGGCCAACAGACATGACTCATCTTGTGATCCAACTGAACTATCAGAATCATAATCAGACATGATATTTGATATGTCCTTCTTCTTCCTCTATGTATTTATTCCTCGACAATCCTTAACCTTTTGATCTTCCTCATTATTAGCCTTTGAGACACTGCGAATTATTGTAGGCATGCTCGGTTATGAATAAATAAATATAAAAGGATTGATCAGGGTTTCCGAATACATGTAAGAGAACTTTTCTCCTTTTAAAAGAGACAACTTTCGGACCAAAAGTCCTCTGGAGAATCCAAAAATATTAAAGAATATATTTTGTTTCCTTAGTCCGAATTTCTCAAGCAGGAAGGTTTATTAAAATTCGAAAATTCTAAATAAAACCTCTTTTTGGATCATGTTAAACATGAACATCTTTTCTGACAATCATGGATTCGCAGCTATCCATACAGTGTCACAGAGTTTTTCTGATAAACAACTACACAAAACAAATGTGCTCCTGCTTTATTGTGCCTTTCCCATCCAAGTTTATGAGCACGAAAGAGATGAGAATGCACAATTATGATACAACAAAGTTGCATCGGAGTAAGCTTTTTCCACCTTACAGTGAATATCAGAAACATAGTTCATGTTTTTCTTCGGGAATTTCTGCCAAAAATATTTTCTCCCAAGACGATGATCTTTTCTAACTAGAGAGATATGATCATGTGGAGAAAACGTACTAGTGTGAGAATTCTCAGAAATAGATAAATCTCTCTTAATTCTTTCAATGAGATTTTCATGAGATTTTATCATTCTAAGGACTTCGTTATGATCCACATTAGTATGATCATCTGAAATAACTATAGGAAATTCCTGATTGTTTCTTTTGGCAGAGATTCTCTATTTCCCTTCCTTTTGAAGTCATTCCTTATCAAAACAAGAACTGTTTCGATATGGGTGCGGGGGAACCTTTTTCCAGAAACGATTATAAACTCTTTCCTCTGACTCTTTTGAGTTGATCTTATCGGGATGTGGTATAATCTGTCTTTCTACTGAGGAATAATCTTTCAGTTTTTTAAGACAAGAAACTTCCTTCAAAATTTTTACCACCGTATGTTGAAGAAGTATAAGTTTCCTGTCAAGTGACTGAAAATTATATGCCTTACAATCACCACGGAATCGGTTCAAAGTTTCATTTGGACAAGATTTCGTTTGATCATCAGTAGATCTAGAAGCTGGTTTCTCATCCTCTTCCAACTTGATGTAGTTAGGCAAACTACCATCATCTTGATCTGTTTCAGATGTGATTAAACCGGTTTTGTCACAATCTGTAAAAGTCAAGCAAGGACTTTTAGTTTCCTCATCATAAGAAATCACAACAACATCATTAGTTAGAATCATAGGACGTGGCTCTTTATCCGTAAGAGATTTACCAAGATCCTCTAGTTTGACAGTGAGATCCATTTTCTCTTTGGCTAGACAATTCAGTTGAATGTATTTTTCTCTGGTCTCCTGTTTAAGAAGATTTGACTATGTATTTAAAATAAGTAATTTAGAAGACAGAGATTGTATAGGCTTTAGGAGTTTTACCAACTCTTTATCAGCATATTCTGTTTCATCAGAGGTAGACATAGATGTTTTCGTCACTCCTGGATCATGAGTCAACGAAGTAGTAACATCTTCAACAACTTTTGAGTATTCATACTCTTGCAACACGTTAACTGAATCAGACATTACATTCCATTCTTATAGGTTGGATCGCACCAAACACAGATTGTTAGATATTTTCGTGTTTGCCTGCTCTGATACCAATTGAAAAGGCGAGGGTACCCAAATATACCTCAAGCTAAAAAATTTCCTACCTATAAGTCCTTTCTCCGAAAGTGATTGTCTATGGACTGAGTCGAGACAATACAACTGATCGGTTCACACTTCGTGTGATCGTCTATGGATACGAGATCGAGACAATACAACAACGAAGTATGTTACTTGCTAAAAAGGTTCGGACTTAACCAAACACAATAGGATTCACTTATCAAGTAAATAGGAATTAACGTTTGTGTGATTTACTTTAATTATAATAAAACAATAATAATGCGGAAATATAAAGTAAATGACACAACAAAAGTAAATGACACAACAAGATTTTGTTAACGAGGAAACCGAAAAGTCAGAAAAACCCCGGGACCTTGTCCAGAGTTGAATACTCTCAGGATTAAACCGCTACAAAAAATTACACCTAACCTATAGTTCACCTAGTTTCGTCTGTATTCCCACGCCTCCGACCTTAGTCACGTACTTGGAACAATTCCTTTGGTTCGTATTCCAAATAGTAAAGGAACAACAAATCTGTTTGATATCAACTCTATTCAAACAAGTGATATGAGTTGGACACAGGCTCTTCTGTTTATCTTAACATAAACTCCTTCGTCATGTCCTTAGATCTATCTTATATTCAATTACCGAAGTAATCGTTTAAGATTAACCCAACAACACTATTAATCCAAAGAATTGTGTTGATGCCGATCTACTCAATTAATCAATACAATCTATCACAAAGATAAACCGATTATTAATTGGATCCTCTTTTACCGAAACAAGTATTGTGAACACCAAAGATTATAAACCCACAAATCAGAAACCTTCAATATCTTCTTTGTCTTCAAATCTTCAAATCTTCTTAGATCTTCAATAAACACCTGCACACAATCACTTGAATCTCTTGTGATCAATCACGCACTTAACGGAGTCAGTTAACAACAATGGATTATCACAAGATCGTCTTTAGAACTAACAACAGTATAAAGATCCCTGTCGAAACTCTGAACTAGTTTGAGTTAATCTTATATCATAAGAGAAGATTCTCAAACATAAACAAACTAGGTGCAATCAAAGTTCAACCACCGTTAGTCAATCAAATCAAAGAAAACAAAAGATAAACCACAATTATCTAGTTTCCCACCAACGGTACTAATAGAGCTTCTCAATCCCAAAGAAGACTTTAAACTGAGCGGCCATAAGAGATTTCGCCTAATTAGGTTACTCTCCTCTCCGAGTAGGCGGCTACACCAAGAATAAACACAACAAAGAGGAAGTCTCATGTTACGAAGGATTAGTTTGCTAGAAAGGCAAACTTCAAGTATTTATAGACAAGGAAGTTTGGACACCAAGGAATTTCCAAAACCGAAAATATTCTCAAGATATTCATTAAAGCACAAATTCGGTTTCCATAATTCCTGGAAATGCTCTATCCAAAAATAATGATCGAAATCTCTCGGAAAATCTCTAATTAGTAAATGCACATTACTAATTCTTATTTCCCTACAAAATGAAGTTAAATACCTTAATTAAAATATTCTTAAATTATTTATGTTTCGATCCTAGGATTCTCTTCCCTTAGCTATTAAGGAATAACTTTGAACAACTAACGAAATAAACATTCATAGCACGTGTTCAAAGTATGTCGACATCTTAACTTTGTAAGTTCTCTTTCACACTTACAACCTTGAAACCGATTTGCCACACTTCCAAACAAGTTTAGAATTGGTTCATTTGACTTTCAAGAACTATGCGATTGATCAAATAACATTCAATCATAATCATGGGTTTAATGGTTCTACCAAAACAAGTTTCGGTTCTACCTTCCATGTGAGTACTGTGCATAGTCGCACTAGCTTTCCAAAATTCGGTTGACTAGGTACTAGGATCGGTTCCCCATATATATATGGTATCTAACTTATATGTGTTGCACATGTCCATAGGAACGGTTCCCCTTTGCCTAAAAACGTGTTGCACATGTTCATAGGATCGGTTCCCCTTTCTGCTATAAACCTTGCTGCACCTCATACAAGGATGTGTCCCCCTTTGTGATGTACTGCACCTCTTACTAGGATCGGTTCCCCTTTCCCATATTTGGTCAGACAGAAAATCACAAACCCGATCATATCATCTCAGGTGATTACTTAAGATCGGTTTCACTAATAAAAGTCATACCAATACATAAGTCAGGCCTTTGTGAATAGTTCTACCAAGAACACAACAAGTCGTGAACGGTTATACTCAATCACACATATTGGTTGTTCATTAGATATGTGATGAATAACAAAACCAATAACGCCTGGCGATTTCCTTTTCGATTCACAGACAAGTTTATGAACTTACTTCCTTATAACACATGTAAAACATCGTTCCCTAGGATGAAATCCTCACCTCATACCCATACATAATCATAATAGTATTCAAATGATTATGACGATGTCTTATCTACAAAGTTTAATGGTTAAGCAATAAACCTCGTATTGTATTCCTTAATACTATGTCTATCTAGAATTTAAATATGCTTCGCAGTTTTGTTTTCAATATGCAGGACTTGAAATAATACGTTAGGGAATGAAACAGTTCAAGTCAAATATCACTAATCTCAAGTGAAGGATGATTGTTGTCGGTGTAGCTCCTTGCTTCTTCACATCTTAAAGTCTTTGCAATACTTGTAAAGTCTCATATCCTAATACTTTCAAGCTAACCTATACGAAGTTGACTCTAGTACATAATCAAGCGACTCTTAACATGAGTTTTGATTCACTAAAATATGACAACCAAACTTGACATACCAACGCTTGGTGGGTTCAACCGAGCTATGCTCTAACACTTCTCTAGTAAGTTCTCTTCTGCTGATCAAGTGAATTTTACTATCATTAAGGATATTAGAATTAAAGTGTTATCCATACACCGCAAAGTTGAGGATAATTTCTATTCTAAAAGGTTTATTCATAGCCTTAAAGTGAGCTATGACTTTTTTTCATCCTTCTTATAAGTTCAGTGCTTGGCTTGCACCTGATCCAGATGTTACTATGGTGAATTATAATGGATCAGAGAAATTTTTGTTTGGTGGTTTGGGAGCTATTTTAAGAACTAGCTCTGGAAACGTTGTCGATGTGGCTAAAGGAGGAGGTCCTCCCATTTCAGTGAATGCTCATGAAGACATGGATGTAGTAAATTTGTGTTTAAACCTGAATATTGTCAGAGGTTTTAAGAAGGTACCATGATTACTTATTTACTGGTTATGAATAAGGATTGACGACCTCTTTGGAGTTTGATTCAGATTTGGTCTACGCAGAGTAGATATACCGAAACTATGTTTTGAGGTGTTGAATATTTCTCATGTATATAGAGAAACAAACAAAGCTGCAGACCTGTAAGGAAATTTTCATCCCCTGTTAAATGGGTTGATGTGAATATAAAATATTTTCCTCTTCATTTGTGTGATATATCGTTAGAGAGGATAAAAAAGGGGAATTATAATCCCGTAGTTAGGTTTTTTGTACTCCCTCCGTTCCACTTTAGATGATGTTTTTGGAGTTTTCACGCAGATTAAGAAATGGAGAGAGGTATGGAGATTTTTCATCTATACCTTTAAGAAAAGTCTTCAAACATTAATTGCTATTAGGGCACTTAAAAATAAACTTATAGTTCCAAGACAAAATGTTAGAGTGTTATTGGAAATTTTGTGGAAAAATATGAAAACCTTCAAGTATTATGGAACTAAAAAATAACCCTAAAACATCATCTAAAATAGAACGGAGAGAGTATTTTTTTTTTTTTTTTTTAGTTTTGTTTTATTCTAGTTCTTCGTATTTTTATGCCGGATGAGGTCCCCTTCACTCCAACTTTACGATCATAACAAAAATAATATCGATTAATATTAAAAATATAAGAATGCTATTAAAATATCAATAGTTAGCATAAGTATAGGGAATAATCAAAGTTTACTACGGAGTATTAAATTTTTAGTTTTCACCTGTCACCCGATCTAGCCGGGTTGTTGAACCGTTATTTAGTGGGCTGGTTGGATATAAAGTCGTAACAAAAAAGTAGTCAAACGGAGGATACATTCTCCCCGATCATTAATAACCATTGAATGTTATCATAATACAGTGGTAAATCATTTATTGATCATACCACTGATCTGGGTTCGTCAAAACTCATCAATATCAGATCCTTTATCGGTAAAATAAATAGTAAATGGTCCACGTAGAATTAATGAATTTCTAAGCGGAAAGTACCCAACCCGTTATTTAGCCATTAGACTCTCACCTCGCGAGACTGTGTTTGATGTATCCTACTATCCTAGCCAGGATCCAACAGTATTTTACGTGGAGGAATGTTTACTCCGTAAATCCAGAGTCCCTGAATTATATCTCTATCTTGATCCATTTCTTTACCGATGGTCCTTGGCAACATACATTTTATATTCTGAAATATAACGAATCACTCGATGTTGGACCGACCAGATTAGATTTAGTAGTTAATCAAGAACCTCCAACCAATATTTATATGATTGTTTCAATCGAGGATTAGTGCCTTCCAGATTATGTTAATTCATTGTTTTACTCGAAACATTTGATGACGACTCCATTGGAATCTTTGGTGTCTGTATTCAACATCCCATTTATAAATTCTTTAGTTTGTCAATCTGAAAAAGTAGTCAAACAACTCAAACCTTATATATATTGTTTTCTTTTTGGGGTTTATATAAACTAATTTTATTGGATAAATAATATTACATTAACTAGTTGGAAGCCTAACAAGCTAAGTTCCAACGGCATACTATTACATAAATCGAACATGTTGTCGTGCTAATCTACCAGCGAGCCTCATGAGTAACCTAGTCAAGGGAGCCGAAGCGGATGGGGCTGAGATTGTGTCACAAGGGGGGCAAGCTAACACTACATTCCATGTTAATTCCTGCAATATTACGCCACTGGGGACTCGAATCTGGGACCTCTTGGAGCGCATGAAACTTTAGGAAATGGAGATGACCAGCTGAGCTAGGTGCGTTTTCTTAATTACTATTGGATGTTACTTAAAACAAAGAAGAAAAGAAAAAGAGGTTACTATAGGATGATTTTGTTCTTAACAAGCAAAATTTAGTACACTGGTTCGCCAAGTATGAGACTGAATCTCTATAGAGGGGCTATTTGGAAATAAAATAACTCATTCACAGTCAAAAATAAATTTTTAATCGCATACAATAAAATTATTAGGTCCAAATTGAACTCTATCAAAAACTATATCATCTCTCTTTCCAAATCCACCATGAGACACAACAGACATATCTCATTCTTTCTTGTATAATATAGTCAAAAATCCATGATTTATATGGGCCGATACCAGTCCATGTAGGACAAAAAAATTCTGGCGATCCTGACCATTGGATTGATGGACTGGTATCAACCCCTACTAAAACTGGTATCGGCCCATATAAATCATGCAAAAATTGATCCCGCAACAACCATGTTGTGAAGCCATTGAAACGCAGTATTAGTGGTCACTGAGGGCAGAATAGTATCTAATGCAAACCAAATTAGCAAAGCATTCCATATATAAGGTTGACAGCTCCAATTGCTGGTACCACACATATTGGACAGATAGAACCTGAGGGGTGAATCAGGAAATATTGAAAACCAAAAAAAGTAGCCTACAGGGCCTAGCGAGTCTATTCTCTATACCCTTTACTAGAAGTCCGCACGTGCCTACGCATGTGCATAAAGACTGAGTCCCTTCTCACCTAAGGCATGTGAACTGGGGCCTCTCGAACTCTAAAGAGGAAATTTTGTTTGCAAACAGCTTAAATTACTATTATACCCTTATTATATTTTTAGGATATTTATTACTTGGATAAGATATAGGGGTAAAATGGCCAACCACAATTTACAGCTTCAACTTACTGTTCATGGGACAGTTCCCTTTGTATAGTAGAATAGATCTTACAAGACGGACGCACTAAGAGCTAGTTTAGCGGTGGGTGTTTATCCTTGTTCCGGTCTTTATTGACCAAGGCTTACATCTATATTAGATTTGTGTTTGTGCTACGCACTAGGTATTTTTTTTAATTTGGTGTATGCAGGGCTTCGTCCCGCCCCATGACGATGCAATTATGATTTGGTGTGCACGGGGTAAATACATTAAATAAGTGGAGAATATGTGTAAATTTTATTTATTTATTCATTTTATTTTCACAGAAAATATGTGGAGTTTTTCATTTGGAAAAAAGAATCTTAATATGATAAATACTCGATTTGTAAATTGAATTTGGACTTCCATAATATTCCAAACACGGTAAGTTAGGTTCTCATTTTGAATTTGTAATTTTTAAACCAATCATACGTTGCCAAGTGTCCTCACCTAAATATTGTCACGTCGTAAATTCAAAATTGAATTTGGTTTCTTCTTTTTTTTTTTAATCTTTTTCCTACTCTTTTTAAACCAATCATACTGCCAATTGTCCTCACCAAAACTTTCGTTTCACAAAACTCAAAAAAGGCATGTTTCGGCCAATAGGAAGCGAGGGTTTCCTCACCGTTTAACGTGGAAACTTTATTTGTCTAGGCCTTTATGTCTTTAGATACAACAACAATACGTTTTTTTAACTCATATAACATCTCCACTGGTTACATTAATAATTTTAGGATCATGTGAGTAAAACTAATTAAAGAAAATAATTTTGATTTTTAGAGTATGATTATATGCACAGTCTAGGCATTTTTATGTCTTTAGATACAACAACAATACGTTTTTTAACTCATAAAACATCTCCACTGGTGTACATTAATAATTTTAGGATCATGTGAGTAAAACTAACTTGAAACTTTAATTGTCTAGGCCTTTATGTCTTTAGATACAACAACAATATATTTCACCGTTTAACGTGGAAACTTTATTTGTCTAGGCCTTTATGTCTTTAGATACAACAACAATACGTTTTTTAACTCATAAAACATCTCCACTGGTGTACATTAATAATTTTAGGATCATGTGAGTAAAACTAATTAAAGAAAATGATTTTGATTTTTAGAGTATGATTATATGCACAGTCTCTAATGATTCTGCACACCATCTTAATCTTCTTCACCGTGATATAATTTTGGGAATTATGTAGTGCATGTCGAAGTTTTATATATATATATATATATATATATATATATATATATATATATATATATATATATATCAGATCATTCGTTGCTAATCAAACAACATACATTGTTTAAAGGAGTCGGCACAAAAATTAGCTATGCCTTTTAGAATTTCAATCTATTTAATTTTAAAAGATAATTAAAAAAAATGAAGATTTTTTCCTAGAGTCTTTATCCTTTTAATTTGCAAAATATTTTAAATTAAGTAAAAATTGTAGTTTAGTCCCGGAATGAGAGCTCGTCCACCTTTTAGGTCCTACCTTTTTTTTTGAAGCATATATTTATTAAAGAAAGCTTAGATTACAACTTGTCGTGGGAATGTGGTACCCACAGGAAACTAGGTCCTACATGGTTCATATTTTTTCTTGTCTCTTTAAAACAAATTGTCTCATAAATCAAGATATGACATCATAATTAGTTTAAATAATATTAAAATGTCAAAAAACCTATGAAAAAGAAGTTTATAATAACATATCTCTCAATCAAACAAATATATTCATATATTAAAAAAGCTTTTTGATAAGATCTATATAACGAGTACAAAGAACCACTATAAAAATTTAATATTATAAACAAAACTAGTCATAAAAACCCAAGGTGACCAAACTTGTGGTACAAAAACCCCACTCAAATGTTGGGATTCATTAAAACTCCATTTTAAACTAAGTTGATACAAAAACCCCAAATTTTAAAAAATTGCCAAATTTCAAAATTGGTTTCATCAAATTTTATGATGAAACCAAAAATTGGTTTCGTTAAATTCTATGAGGTTTCATCAAATTTTATAATGAAACTAAATTTTGGTTTCATCAAAATCTTTGAGGTTTTTGTGTTACTTTTGTTTTTTTGGGGTTTTTGTGTTACTTTTGTTTTGACTGGTTTTTTGTGGATGGATAGTGACACCTTTGGGGTTATAACTCGCGGACCCTATTTTAAAACTTTAATCTGCACACTATCGGTTTAGCTAACTTTTATAAAAACTTCGGTTCATTTTCCAAAATAAGCTAGTATACACGAAATGCGAAATGATGTGATATTCTGCTATATGCACTATTAATTTTTGTTATATAAAATATTAATTTAACATCATATTTTGGAAAATAAATCATGGGATTACAATTCTTTTTTGCTAGATGAACTTGTAATTTAATAGTTCAACCACAATTCATTAAATTTCTGGTATGAACTTTCTCCTAATTGGGCAATTCATCTTTATTGCAGCTCATTTATGGAGTGATATTTTTTTAACTGAATGAGTTATGCACAATTTTTAATTATTAATCAGTTACTTTTTTCAAATTTGGAAAATTTATCATGAATATATTAGATTGTTTTAAAATTGTTATATCAGTAAATGAAATAGGGTCCTAATTTTGCCTGATTTTGCTAATACATGCAACAAAAACTTATATGCCTCCCTTCCACCATTACTAGCTACAACTCTTGATTTGAAAAGAAAAAGACGAAGATGAGAGAAAAAAAAAGTAATTTCAAGAAATAATATGCGTGAATAAATTGTTAGTGTGGAGAACTTTTTGAGAAAAAAAAAGGAAAAAAATGCAGAAAAGACGATAAAGAAAAACATGGATGCGGAGAAAATAAGAAAATAAAACATGTTTAGAGATAAGATAGAGATACAAAGGTTAGTTTGGTCTTTTAAATTTTTCAACCAACTAGGGAGCAAGTTATTGTTCTTTTTTTTGTTATTGGATGAAACTGATATAAAACCTTTAGAAAAAAAGATCAGACAGTTAAATCCATAGCAATACTAGATTAAATCGTCGGATGAACGGCTAACCGAAAATATATCGAGAAAGAAAAAAACACTTTTCTGGGCATTTTTTTTGTCATATCATTTTTTTTTTTAAAGTTAAGTAGATTAAAGCAAATTACAAAAACAATGGAGTGTCCAAAGTGTTGGTCACCCTTATCTCATTACAGTGGCTTGAGATATTGCTAGGGACCAACATATTGGTAACTCTACCAGTAGAAATGGGATAATTAGCCTTTGGTACTGTTGATGGTGGTTTTTAGACAAGGGGTAAAATCGTAAAACCCCATGACCTAGTGTTACCCGCAACACATTAACTAAGAGCATTTAACTCAGGTGTAAACAATTAATAGGGGTATTTTTTCAAAATACCGGATTAGGGTTTTCAACACGTAACCCTAATTCCAAAACCAAGCCGCACCCTCGCGCACCATGGCAACAATGCCAAACCAAGCCGCATCATCACGCACCATGGCAACAATGCCAAACCAAGCCGCATATCGCGCACCATGGCAACAATGCCAAACCAAAAGCCGCACCTGCGCACCATGGCAACAATGCCAAACCAAGCCGCATCTCAGCACCATGGTAACAATGCCAAACCAAGCCGCATATCTGCGCACCATGGCAACAATGCCAAACCAAAAGCCGCACCCTGCGCACCATGGAAACAATGCCAAACCAAAAGCCGCACCCTGCGCACCATGGCAACAATGCCAAACCAAGCCGCATACTGCGCACCATGGCAATAATGCCAAACCAAGCCGCATACTGCGCACCATGGCAACAATGCCAAACCAAGCCGCATAATGCGCACCATGGCAACAATGCCAAACCAAAAGCCGCACCCTGCGCACCATGGCAACAATGCCAAACCAAGCCGCATACTGCGCACCATGGCAACAATGCCAAACCAAAAGCCGCACCCTGCGCACCATGGCAACAATGCCAAACCAAGCCGCACCCTGCGCACCATGGCAACAAGGCCATATTTCCAAGCCGCTATGCCTTTGGCCCACGCCAAATATAGCGCCCTAGGTTTGCAAGACTTGCAACTAGGTCAGCATGGCCGTACGTGCCATTGGCACATGCCAACACGTGTCGCAGGCCATATTTCCAAGCCGCTATGCCTTTGCCCACGCCAAATATAGCGCCCTAGGTTTGCAAGACTTGCAACTAGGTCAACATGGCCGTACGTGCCATTGGCACATGCCAACACATATCGCAGGCCATATTTCCAAGCCGGTATGCCTTTGGCCCACGCCAAATATAGCGCCCTAGGCTTGCAAGACTTGCAACTAGGTCAACATGGCCGTACGTGCCATTGGCACATGCCAACACGTATCGCAGGCCATATTTCCAAGCCGCTATGCCTTTGGCCCACGCCAAATATAGCGCCCTAGGCTTGCAAGACTTGCAACTAGGTCAACATGGCCATACGTGCCATTGGCACATGCCAACACGTATCGCAGGCCATATTTCCAAGCCGCTATGCCTTTGGCCCACGCCAAATATAGCGCTCTAGGCTTGCAAGACTTGCAACTAGGTCAACATGGCCGTACGTGCCATTGGCACATGCCAACATGTATCGCAGGCCATATTTCCAAGCCGCTATGCCTTTGGCCCACGCCAAATATAGCGCCCTAGGCTTGCAAGACTTGCAACTAGGTCAACATGGCCGTACGTGCCATTGGCACATGCCAACACGTATCGCAGGCCATATTTCCAAGTCGCTATGCCTTTGGCCCACGCCAAATATAGCGCCCTAGGCTTGCAAGACTTGCAACTAGGTCAACATGGCCGTACGTGCCATTGGCACATGCCAACACGTGTCGCAGGCCATATTTCCAAGCCGCTATGCGTTTGGCCCACGCCAAATATAGCGCCCTAGGCTTGCAAGACTTGCAACTAGGTCAACATGGCCGTACATGCCATTGGCACATGCCAAACACACACGCTGGTAGCCTAACTTGCAAACCGTGCAACCTACCACCAAGGCATTCCGCACATGCCATTGGCACATGCCAAACACACACGCTGGTAGCCTAACTTGCAAACCGTGCAACCTACCACCAAGGCATTCCGCACATGCCAAACACACACGCTGGTAGCCTAACTTGTAAACCGTGCAACCTACCACCAAGGCATTCCGCACATGCCATTGGCACATGCCAAACACACACGCCGGTAGCCTAACTTGCAAACCGTGCAACCTACCACCAAGGCATTCCGCACATGCCAAACACACACGCTGGTAGCCTAACTTGTAAACCGTGCAACCTACCACCAAGGCATTCCGCACATGCCGTTGGCACATGCCACACACGCCACTAGCAGCTCTGGCATTACCACTTACGCTCGAGGTGCAACTCGCAACGAAGGCATTCCGCACATGCCATTGGCACATGCCACATGCGTCCCTAGCAAAGCACCACTTGCACGCAAGATGCAACCAACACTCGAGACATCAACACAAACCGGGGATGCTTTCGGGGTTTTGGTTTGGCGGTCACAGCATGCAGCGTACACTACGCTCACATTAAGAAAGCGTGAAAAGGAATAAAGCGGTCAAATAAAATAGGAAATAATGGTGAAAACATTTTCACCCATTAACACCATGCGGTTACCACCTCCTCCCATTATTTCACCCTTTACTCTCTTCCTTCATGAGGTCAGGGTACGTTTCAAATCTCGACTTGTATAAATAGGTCTTACCTATTTCCACCGGACAACAAGTCTCGGTCAGGAGAAAAATACTACACTCTCAGAAAGGCAACTTTGCAAGCTCTCCCAAAAGCTTCCACCTCTTGCAAGCTCCCAAGCTTTCACTTTCTGATACAAGTCGAGATACTACTCTCCTATAATTATTCTGGCCTCAACACCTTTGTTTTCTTCCCTCCCCAAATCAACCCTTCTCCTCCACTTTGTGACCGAAGCAAGTCTGGAACGGCCATTTCTTGGTTTAGGCCGGACTTGTACAGATTGATCTCTCGAATCTATAAAGTGCTCACGTGCAACACATTTGTTTAGGGTTTGAACCAGTTTCTCACTTACCTACCGAATTTACCGAAATCGGCAGAAACGATTTTTACCCATAAACAGGTACTCAGGTTTTTTCCAAGACTAGGCTTTGGTCTAACATTTGTCCAATGTTAGTGCTTGGTACCTGGACTGGACGTTGACCTACGTTGACTAGGTTAAGTTCAATTTTAATTAATGTACCCAAATTATTTTTTATTTGTTTATTTAAACCGTTGATCTCTGTTACACGTGGACGGCCAAAATAATTTCATTATAACTTAACCTAAAATCTCCTCTTTCTTTTCATCTTCTTCATTCCCCACCGAAAAGAATCAGACACCACCCGCCACCACCTCTGCCTCCGACATTTTTTTTTCTTTCCTTCGTGCATGACAGATTAGCTGAACCAAATTTCTCCCCTGTCTTCGTGATTGATCGGAACTTATTTTCTTCTTTCCCTTTAATCCTCTAAAAAAATTCTAAATTGGTCACTTTCAATCCATTAACAACAATATTCTCACTCCGAAATATCAAAATTTAGATTCTTCAATTTTTGTTAAAACTGAACTTAACCCAAATCAGTTGAATAAATGTTCCATGAAAGTTATCATCTAAAATTGCAGCAGCATCTTCATTGGAGAGATCTTAAAGTTCTTCAATAATAAATTGTTGATTATCGGTATTGATTTAATTAGGGTGTTGATTTAGGAGGTTGAATTTGCTCAATTTGGTGTTAACATAATTTGAGGATCTGGAGGTTTTAATTTGAGCATCAATTTCGTTTTTAGGGTTAGTAATTCGTGGGTTTTGTCTGAAATTGAAATTTAGATTTGTATTCGATTGAAAGAGAGACATAGAGAATATGTTCTATATTGGGTATCTTCATAACAAGATTTTTCATGATGTATGTGATTACAATCACCATTTTTGCACCTTTCTGTCTGTAATTTTTTCTGCTTGGAAAAGATATGTTCGTGAATATGCGAATAAGAGAAGATGGATGTAAAAATAGGAGCAACAATTGAAAATCTCGGAAAACTGATGATTGAGTTTTTGATGTTGATGATGAAGATTTGAATGGATAATAGGATGGCGGTGGTGATAGGTTTCTGAAACTGATGGTGGTGGCGATAGGTTTCTGAAACTGATGGTGGTGGCGATGGGTTTGGAGAAGGTTGAAAAGTGCAAAAGATGGGTTCTCATAACTATTATGTAAATATTAATTAAAATGAAGGTTCTGATAGTAATCTCGCTGAGTAATTTCCTTTTATTATTATTGTTTTTTATTTTTTATTTTTCTAAAATAATTTTTAAACAGAATCCAACATATAACAGAGTCAACTAGTGTCAACGTCGAGTCCAGGTATCAAACCCTAACGTTGGACAAATGTTAGACCAAAGCCTAGTCCCGGACAAAACCCGAGTACTAAATGCCAATTATCCCAGTAGAAATTTGAAATGTAGTTTAAATTTAAAGTTGTCAGTCTAAATTAAGTGCAGAGTTGATATAGTCCGGCATCTTGACCCATTGTTGTTTATGGATTCCTCTTTTGCGTGCTTCCTTTGCCAATATATCAGCAACCACATTACATCTTATTAGCAACCGTATTACATCTTTTGTGTTTAAATTGAATACCCAAAAAATTGTCATATGAAAGTAGAATCTTCATATCTTCTAAAATCATAGCTTGGTTCCTCCAAAAAAATGTTGCTTGATATATCTTTCGCATAAATAATTAACCTTTGGTAATCCTCTTTCACCCGAAAGTTTCTTAGGTCCATACTTTTTACCCAAGTAGCAGCTTCTAAAATGCTCGGAGCTTCTGCTTCTTCTTCGGAGGATGCATTGAAAGTTCCAGTTTTAGTCTAGATAACAATTTCCGTGTCAAAACGAAAAATAGATCGTAACCAGCATGAGATGAAGAATCAATCCAAGATGCATCGAAGTTAACTTTGGACTGAGTGGGTAGTAGTCCAACTTTGGTCTGTGCAGTTCAGTTTCCTTGGAAAAACAGAGTCAGATCTTGTCCTATGATGTAAGGATTCATTTTTTGTCATATCATTACTTTTACTTTGTAGGGATAAACCATTGGAGATGAATTTACATAATCTGGGTAACATTCAATGTGTGATCAAGAAAATAAAAACATCTCACCGTTACAGATGCTCCAAATTTTTATTTAAATTTTTTTCTTTTATAATTTTTTTTTGTTAAGTTGGTTTTATAAGAATATTTTTGTTCAAAATATCGAGAACAAATAAAATTGTTTTGATTAACCAGTTTACTTTCACACTTAAATCAAGAGGCAGTTCTTGTATCGGCAGTGCAAGTTAAATACATTAATAATCACTTTTTTTTGAACAATTGTGAGTAGTTTGGTTCAGGAGTCGACTCTCATCTTTAAGGTCAATAGATTGAGTCTCTACTTTAGAGTTTGGAGATGTCATAAAAATTCTTAGCATGCTTGTAAAAGACTATCTTTTGTGGCATGTACATGGTCAACGCACTTTCATGTCACATATTCAAAATGTAATTAATCCGTATGTTTAAACGATCTTAGACTAGTTGACCTGGAATTAGGTATTTACAAAGATAATTAATAGGGGGAAAACCACTTTTACTAGAGGGAAAGCTGACTCGGTCCAGATTATTTGACTTTTACTCAATATTGGGTGGATCTGATAATAAGCTTTTCCCCTATCAATTTTTCTTTTTGGAGTTTATATTCCTATATCACCCTTCAAACGTGCGGATGGCGTGGGAACTTTGTTAAGTGCTCCATGCAAGGTTGTAATAAAAAAGGACGTACGGGAGGATGGCGCACACTGTGAAAAATTAACAATACGATAAGGAGACTGCACGTATATTGGAGTCAGTCCGACGACATGAAAATGAACAAGCAGGTAAAAAACGAAAGAGACTTATGCAATCCGACGACATGAAAAATGAACAAGCAGGTAAAAAAATAACAATAATGCAAAAACACTCCAAGTACTGAAATTATATCTGCTCCAACAAGGCTACAAGGACTTATGCAATTCACAGTAATTCTCTATCGTACTAAGCTTATCTCAGTTCAACTTAAGAAAGCATTACCATTCCTGAAATATCAAAATATGTTGTCCTGACACTCGCGAACTTGGAATCGATGTTTTAATCCAAGTTAATCGTTCCCATCCTTTCATCATTGTTTTTGGCCCTAGTTATTTTCGTGAGCGCTTCATAAACCGCAATTATGTTCTTGTATGGTGCTAACCATTCCCGTCCATAATCAGTTAAGGCTTTCTTTGCAAAATCATATGATGGATATGGAGGGATCGGAGCATTGGATTCTACCTGCAGACTCACAAAATGGCATCCATCAACGAAACCCATAAAGATGATCTTACTCTTTGTCCTATTGGAAGGTCTAACATGGTTAGGAACAAAAGTATAGCTACCATATTTTTGATAGGGGAAAGCTTATTTTAAATCCACCCAATGATGACCCGGAGTCAAATACCCTAGACTAAGGTCAACTTTCCCCCTAGTAAAAATGGCTTTCCCCCAATTAATTTGTTTGAAGTAACAAAATCTGAACCATTGAATCAAGCTATTGGATTGGATTGGATTCACCATTTGACTCTTTTCGCTGGAAACATTACTAGGGTGGAGTATCACCAACATAAGACCAATTAGTTATCAGTATCGTTTCACATTTGATCTCATGTATGCAACATTGTTAATAAGGGCTACAAAATTATTGGAGAGGGTACCAAATTTCAAATATGACAAAAATACTTGTTTGTTTGTCTTATATTGGTTCCTATCCTAAACAGGTATCCCGCATGGCTAAAGGAAGGCAACACAACCTAGGATGATTCCCAGTTCCCGACAACACCAAGATATATATCATCACATACAATAACAACCAAACAACTAGGCCTGCACACGGTTCGGTTCGGTGCGGTTAGTTGTAAAACCGTTCAACTAACCGTTTATAGTTCGGTTAGCACATTTAAAAACCGTAACCAAACTCAATAGTATTCGATTTTCGGTATTTTTTGGTTCGGTTCGGTTATTTTTCGGTTCGGTTCGGTTTTAACCATAAATTAATCTAAGCTTAGTAAAACAACTTACTAGATCATAGAGGTGGTGGTGCTCTTAAGTCTTGAATCTCGATGGAGGTGGAGGAATCGGAGAGGAAGAGAAGAAGAAATGAAATGGCCGAAAATAGTTTAGGGTTTAGTTTTTATACTCTAGGGTTACCCAATTTTAGAAATATTAATCCTAATATAAATAAATCAACGGCGTTTAATAATCGGTTATCGGTTCGGTTAGGGTGCGGTTAGTAGTGGAACCGATAATGCCGAACCGAATATCCAACGATTCCAAAATTAAAACCGACACCGACCGTTGAATTATCGGTTCAGTTCGGTTACGGTGCGGTTAGTGCGGTTATCGGTTCGGTTACGGTTATTGGTTTGGTTCTGTGCAGTCCTACAAACAACCATTGGTCCCAATATACTACTACTACTAGTATTAAAGAGTTTAGTGCAGAAACCGAGACGGTAAATAAAATACTAGTACTCGACAGTTAAACTTGAGCAAACAGTACCCACGCCACTGGAAATAGGATAATTAACCTGGTCCTCCGGGTATCGTACAGTCTCCCACTGCCAGTGCCAGCCAAATCCACTAACACAGTCTCATAGCCACTCACTGTCCTCTCCATTACCGCTCTCCTAGCCAGCACAGCAGGCACGTAAGTACTCACCCCCTCGCCACAAGAAAGAGCTGCTAGCTAGCCTGGTCCTCCTGGCGTCGTCGTACAGTATCTCACTGCCATACATATCCACAACACACACGGTGTTTCTCCTCCATTACCGCTCCTCCTAGCCACAGTTTTTTTGTATAACTTTTTGTTTTTGTTTTCTTGGACATCTCCTGGCCACAGTTTTATGCTCCACTACTTCCCCTTAAATGAAAAGAAAAAGAAGAAAAGAGTTGAGTATGTTCATTTTTTCTCTTGTCTCCTTGTTTGCCGCAGCACCATCCGCACATTTAAACCCTAATCACCGACAAGTGATCCCTCCGCCGCCCCACACCATCCCGGCACCCCCACTCCTCTTAATCAAACTACACTAGTAGTAGGCGTATTCGAAAGACCCTCCCCAAGAAAGAAGTCAATCTCATTGACCCTACCAAACAGTGCTCCAAATATCTCTACGTTCGAATCATCTCTTGCCACGTCTTTTCTCGCTTCCCGATGAACTTTCTTTCCCTCACCGCGTACATGTTTGACTGACAAAAAAAAAAAAAAAAAAAAAAAAAACCACCCCCACTATGAAATGAATGAGTGAGTGAGATTATTGATGTTTCTGATTGATTATTATCAAAGGGTACAGGAGCGGCAGTTGTCCCAAGTACGATGCTCGTGGTACGTGTGACTGACACGTTTACTTCTTTTTTTGCATGTTAATCATCACATCAGTCCACGGTAATCACATAGATTATATCGAATCAACAAACGATAATAAGATAGACAGCGAATCATAAAAAAGGGGTTTCTCTCTTCTTCTTTTTTTTCTTCCTTCTGTCCTCTACATAAACCCTAATTGAAGAAGTCACTTCTTCTTCTTCTTCTTTCTTATACTGTCACACCTTTCTTTCTGTTCCTCTGAGTTTATTTCTCTAGTACTACTGGACTGGGTATTACCCAGAAAGAGAAGAAGAAGAATGAAGATTTGAATGGAGTACATACATGTATATATCTGGTGATTGTTTTTGTGGTACTAGTTTCAGATCTGACTAAATCTTCTTTATATGGAGATGTTTCCTTTTCTATTTAAGGAAACTTTTTTCCTTCAATTTTCTTTTTTTTTTTGTTGATTTTTTTTTTCAGAGTTGACAGAAGAGAGTGAGCACACACTCGGGAAATTTGTATAATTTTTATATACGATTGCCGGTGCGTGCTTACTCCTCTTTCTGTCAGCTGGAAATTACCATACTTATTTTCCTGAACTCTGCCTTTAAACCCTAGCTGCTGCTTTAATTTCTCTCTGTCAGCTTTTATTATTAATTTCTTCTTGCAGGTTGTATTCTACAGCAACGCAGTGTCTTTAAAGTTGCCTTATCTTCTGCTGCTGCCTCTGTAATAATAATAGCTATGAATATATGTGTTTGTGTTTCCCTGACTGACAAGTTATGTTATAATGATATATATATCTATGAGAGACCATGAAGAATTCAGAAGAGAAGTGGAGCATAAGTTTAGTTTAGTGTTTTCTTATTATTATTTTATAGATTGCTATGATAAACAGTAACTACTAGTTAGTAGTACTATTTTTTATATATAAAAAATGGAGATTATACCTCCATAAGATTATATATATATATATATATCATCCACAGTGAACTGCTTGAGAAAAAAAAAAAAAAAATCATCTATTAGAACACTATTTTATGTTTCTACATCTCAAAATTATTCATTCATTCACAGATTTATAACTTAATTTTTCTTATTATCTGTGATTCTTGTTTTTGTTTATTTGTTATTTGATGTAGTCACTCAGTCATGTTGATCATATTCTCTTACATAGACTATAGACTGAGATCTAATAAGTTTGTATTTAATGTGTGTTTTTGCAAGCGGGTTGCTGTTCTCTCTTCTGTAAACTTGAATTTGTTCCTCTCCATTTATTGATGTATCTACCTTGCTGTAGCTGCGGAGGAGAACTTCCATAAAATATGTCTCCTCCTTTAAGCAGATGTAATGACTTCTCTAATCACTTCTCTCTGGCTCTCTATCTCTCTTTCAGCTTTTTACTACAGATACATTTGACCAAGCCATTTCTCTTTTTAATGCATGTTGTGTAGCTATATATCTTTTGCTTCAATCCTTATCTTTAGGCATCTCTATTGAACTCGCAGTAGATTTTATTTCCTTCAACCAACTCTTCCTTATCATCAAGTGCTCATTAATGCTGTTTTACTTCATTTTCATATCTCTATCTTCATTTATTTGAGATGTTCATAATGTATTCTAACATATTATTCTTTTATTGGATGAAGCAGAAGAAATGAAATGGACAACTCCGTTGATCAATCATAAAATCTAGGTTATTGAGAATGGCTGCAAGTTCAGCTCCAAAGGTGAGAAATGTTAAAAAAAAATATTGTGTACTAGTTCAAACTACTAATTTTGGTTTTGCACTGACATGCAATTATGTCTCAGTTCAGTGTATGTTGATGTTAGATTGGGTATGGCTGGTTTCCAGATACTAGAATACATAGGTTCAATTTAAGATACTCCGGGCAACTAGATATTCCACTCTCTTGTTAATTGATGATGAATCAGTTTGCTAGTAACTAGTATTAGTTGTCTGATAATTTGGTGAAAGAAAGCTTCATACCACATACAAACATGAATAGGAATAGTGATCGAGTATTGTTATCTGTTAAAAGATATAACAATGCTCGAATCTCAAATAAGAGTAGCCAGTTATAGTTTTCCATAAATAGTTTTAGTTGCTTGATGATTTGGTGAATGGAAGCTTCACACCACATACAAACATGAATAGGAACAATGATCAGGTATTCTTATTTTTCAAAAGGTGTAACAATGCTCGCATCTAAATGAATAGCCAATTAGGAAATGTTCCATAATATTGCATGTCCCAGATAGACTATTTTGATTAGTGATTTGTGGTCATTATTTATTTATTTTCAAGTTCGATTCATAATCCATCATGTAATATGATGGATAGTAAAACCAGGTTTTTTGTTTTGTAATATCATTGTTGATATTATTGTGAACTGAAAATCAAAACTTTTCAATCCTCCTTGGTTGTACGTCTTTCCATCGATTGTTTTTATTGGTAGGGCTTCCTCTCTTTTCTTCAATCTTCCGAGTATTCTGGCTTCCCGAATTGTATTCTTGGTCTATGCTTTCTTAACCATTTGCAATTTTGGTTTTCATTCGATACTTATCGAGCAAAAATTGTTAAAAAAACGATAGATGAGAAAGGTAACCCATCCTCATCATCCTTAGCCTTGATGTATAATACATATATCACCATTAGATGTTTCTACTTTATATGTTAGTGTATACAATACACATGAGAAAGGTAACAAGCTTAGTTTGACTGTGTTTGTTTTCTTCTAGTTAATCTGCTCTCCTTTGTTAGTATTCCCTACACACTATTTACTATACTGTGGTATATAAGCATTCTCCTTTGTTAGTATTCCCTACTCACTATTTACTATACTGTGGTATATAAGCATTTGAATGAAATACACATCTTAAGAGTTCAAGTTTGCTGCCCTCGTGAAAGACAGTTACTTGTCACTACCGGTTTCTTTAGAAGTTGAGGCCTTGGATGTCCAACTCTTTATTGAGATCTTACTTGTCACACTTATAATTCAACATATTCTGAGTCTCCTCTTTTAAGCTATGTTTTAAAAAAACTATCTTTGATTAGTGACATTTTTCTTAATTTTCTTGAACTATCTGGGGTGTATGCAACTAATTAACATGATGGATATGATACCCAATTTAATTTGTTTTTCCGATATGATTGAGGATAATATTCTAACCTGGGAATACTGAACTCTTTGATAGCTTTTACTAATCTTTCCGAGTTTCCTGTTTTGGGTATGTATTCTTTCTTTATGCTTTCTTAAGCACTTGGAATTTTGGTTTGCATTCAATATGCTTATTTTTACTGAGCATAAATAGGTATATAAAGAAAAGCCTTAGGTGATAACACAAACCACCCTAACAATTAAGGATGTTATGTTGGAATTCTTGGCAGAAGGATGAAATTGTATGTATTGGGATCAGGTGCTCTCATGGGTAAGTTAAATTAATTGTCTCACTAGTCAAGGCTCAGAGAAAGAACAAGGTATAATTGTACTCTTCAGGTGGCATGTATTGAACATCCATATCATAAACCATCATTCATTCACGCATATCATCCTAAGGAACATCTAATAGAAATGTCTAAGAAATCAATTAGCTATAGTGTAACCCATCTTTGATATATAATACTTGGGAAATCCTACTAAAAGATGTTTTGCTCACCTTTGTTAGTTTTCCCTACACTTTTCATTATACTGTGGTATATAAGCATTTGAATGGATAACATATGTCAGGAGTTCAGGCTTAGCTGTCCTCGTTAAGGGCAGTGACATGTAATTGCAGATTTCTTCATAACTAGAAGCCTTCGTTGGGGAATTTTATTTTTTATTTTTTTGAGATGTTACTAGTCCCATGTATACTTCATCATATCCAATATCTTCAGCAGATGTATTCTCTGTATAGTTTTTCATTAGTGACAAAAGTAGAGCACAAAACTTGAACCAGCATCTGGATGTTGTCTACTGCTTACCTGAGTACTCAAAGTAATGTCACAATGAATACATGTGATGCATCATTTAAAGTAATGTCACAATGAATACATGAATACATCTGGATGTTGTGTTCTTATGATCTCCATACCTGTGGTGTTAATCACCATGAGGGGATTCGTGTACGAGTCAGCTTGTCGTTGATTATAGGCCACATTTAAAGTGTATCAGTGTGGCATTTGGCATTAGTTGCAATGACTCCCTTAACCTAAAATCTATGATGTTTTCAGGCATGTGCAACACCAATGAATTTGAGGTAGTGATCAAACTTAGTTTCTTGCTTGTCTACGATCCTGATTTTTCATAGGCGTTTTTTTTTTTTTTTTTTTTTTTTTTTTTTTTTTATCATCATCATCTTCTTTCCGTTAGCAAAATAGAAATCCAGATGGTGATGGCATGATATTCTTTCACTGAGGAGGCAGCAATTTATTTTAAGTGACGCTTTCCTTGGGTTGTGACGTATTCTTAATGCCAGCTCCTACAATATTGATAGCATTCTCTTTACTGTAGCACAGATTGCTGGAGTTGTCTTGGGTTTTTGAGCTTTAGATGTTTCTTTACCCTATGTTGTAAAAGGCGCTGGGCAAGGCGAGGCGCCAAGCCCAGCGCCTAGCGCCTAAGGCGCCCTAGGCGAGCGCCATTTTTTTAGAAAAAACAAGATTTAAGCTTAATTTGGCGCCTGGGCGCCTTTTTTTCCCAGGCGCCAACCCAACGCTTAGTGCGCCTTTGGCGCTTAAGCGCCAAAGGCGCTCGCCTTTTACAACATAGTCTTTACCTAGTAAAACCTAGAAAAAAACTTGTCCTTGTCTCTTTATTTGAAGACATATATTTTATGCTGCCTCCGCCTTCTACTTTCCAGACTTAAGTTCCATCTAGAAATAAAAGGTCGAAGGGTGTAATTTGGTCTACCATTTTAGGTGATTAATCATGTGAACCAAGGTGGAATGACTGGAATTGATGCTCATGATGTTGACTTCTTTACTAGTCCACGAGATATCAAAATACGAAAACACGAACACGTTATATACTTCTTCATGCAGGCATTGTTACCACCCATTTAAGGAGATGCTTGGAACACTGAAAAAAGAGAAAATAGTTCCACACTACAGGCTAAAAATGGTAAGTCCTTCACTTTCACAGCTGTTTTAGGTCATTAATGTTGTCCTTTTGTTGCTTTGCATCAAATAGTGATTACATTAATTTTATGATCTCTGATTGATTTAAGTCGAGCTGGATTTGATAATTTTAATCTTGTTTGTGGCTAATGCTAAATTAAGTCATTCCTTCTATGAGTTCTCTTATGTAGCCAAATGAGGCGTCTCCAACTCATGATGGAAAAGTTAGAGATTCATATGGCATGCATGACTAGGACTCTCTTCTAACCTTATATATATACTAGGCCGGGGCTCAACCTTTTTCGAGTTTTGTTTACTGTTCGGCCGGCCAGCCAATATCCTCACATAAAATTTTAGTCAGCATGTAATGATCGTTTTGTGTTTGATCAATCGGGTCATAGCAGCCGGGGCCTACGGCCCCGGCCGTGGATTAGAAAATCTAGAGTCAAATATAGTCCCCGCATTAAAATTTAGTCAACATGTAATGATCGGGTCGTGTTTAGTCAGTCGGGACAGCCCAGAGCCGAAAATCAAGAGTCAAATGTAATCCCCTAATTAAGATTTGATTTACTGATTTCCTATATTCCTAACTTCCTAAATTTTATATTTTTTTTCACTTTTTTTTCCTTTTCGTGTTTCCTATATTCTAACAGTAGTTAATTTAGAAACCATTATGTAAATAGAATTATAATACATATCTTATACGAAAAATATAACTGAGGTAAATCAGCTAATCAATTCTAACACAGGATACTGCGGTAATGGGTAGTACTACTCTAAGTTTGTCATGAACCTTAGCTTATTGAATCTCCTTTACTAATATTAAATGTGATTAACGTGTCATCCTCCGCATGCACCAATACCGACATGAGGAATGAAGTTATTGACTTGATAATTAGATGTTCTTTTAGCAAGCAGGTCTAGCAACTCTTGACAAATATGTATGCATGCGTCCATACAAAATTTGGGAGAGCTGTGAGCCCATGTACATAGATATATTTAGTAATAGCTGTCTAGCCCATTATAAAATTTAGTAATGGGTTCTCAAATATGTATGCATGCGTCCTGGCTAATTAAATCGAGTAGACCACGAATTTAATTGGTGACCGTAAGGTTAGGGTGCGGTTAATGAAACCTAAAAATTGGTCAAGGTAAAATTAGGGAATTTTGGTTGGGCCAGGGCATAATCTGCGCCATCCAAAATTATATGTTAAAAACGGGATCGGACGGACGTCTATATAGAACATATAACGAATCGATCCGCGCCGTGGGATTACTAAATCAAGGGTCGGATTTGTAAGGCTACACACACACCACTTCTTTTTATAATATAGATATATACACACGTATATATAAAAGAAAATTATGTTTTGTTCTCTTGTTATGATTTCTACATGATTCTCTAAGCGTCTAATATATCGTTTATTGTATACTAGGATATTTGCGAGTATTTGCGAGCATGTGGTTTCTTATTGAAGCCCTGGATGATGCTTTTTATTGTATACTAGGATATGACCCGTGCCATAATGGCACGGGGCTATGAGTTGTTTTGGTGTTAGTTGTATATTTCTTTTCTTGCGAGATTATCATGAGTTAAGCGTGGGAAACTCGAAGAATGATAATCTTTCTTAAACTGAATTCGACGCTTTGATCTATATTTTTAACATTAACTGGATAGGTTTGTTGTTAAATGGTGATTAGGATGTCCAAATATGGATGTACACAGACATGTATACACCAGAGAGTAATTTTTTTGGCGGTAAAGATATTCGATGCAAGTATGTATACTGGAATCTGCACCTAGCTAGTTTTGTTTATGCTTATTGAGATAACTATCCATTCACAGTTGGTGTAAGCAATACCAACAAACTTGAAACCTAAATTCTTAAACGGTAACTCGTAGAAATTCCTTGTTTGAATAAAATTAACTTGTCGATTGTATTCCAAATTACAAATGCAGTTCAGTCATTTTTTTATAGATTGTTATTTTGTGCTAAGAAAAATTAGTGCAATTTTTTTTTCAAAATTCGAAAAGTTGAATCTAGCTGGAACCCTTCTTTCCTATACCTAAAAAGTGTTACATATGCGTTAGTTTTTGGAACCGTTAACTTTTTATAAAAATGGATATTGACTTTGCGCTAGTATCAACGTATAATTGGCATGGTTGTAATATTCGAACCCATGGTAAAAAAATTTAATTGGCTAGATTAATATAATTTAAGGCCAGTCATTTTACGGTCATTAAACATGTCATTTGCATATATATATATATATATATATATATGTGTATATATATGGTAATTAACATTCATCATTCCCTACAATGTTCTAGGTTTGAGAGACGTTACACTGTACAGTGAAGCCTCTTGAAAAAGAATGATAATTATACATTTATGGTTTAAACTAACACATGAAACACGCCCAGCTTACAGCGTCATAAAAAATAAAAAAACAATAATAAAATAAAGTGTCCTTGAATCTTTCTTAGCGGTGAAAAATGACGCGCTTGCTGAAATTGTATACATCATATGCCAAGTATGCTTTTCCTTGCAAATTGATAATACAATCTTGTTTTCTTACTAAATAGTGAAAGACTCGCATTAAATAAATTGCAGATCCAGATAAAAGAAATTTCCCCATCTAATACATGAATCGATAAACTGTACATGTATAAGAGAGTTTCTCTTTGTCAGCATATGTGTTTGAGGCCCTAGAAGTAAATAAGAGACCCAGTCTAAATACCAATGGTATGAAAACTTGCAGATTGAACTAATTTTTTTTTTTTTGAAGGAAAATAGATTTTATTTATAATAATCCTCATTAAACATGAGGCGCTGCATGATACAAATTGGTGGTTCATCATGAACCCACCATCTATTTATAGAATTAGAAATTGCAAATTGAACTAAGTCATGCACAATAGAATTTGCGTCTCTAGGTACAATCAAAATATTGTAAATCTAATTTCATTTGAAATCCTTGACGCGATCAAGGATTAAAGGGCAATCAGTTTCAATTCATTATCTTAGGTAAAATTAACATGTGAATTAATCTGGACCCTTCTTTATATGTCTAAAATATTGATTGAAAATCTTAAATCCGTGGCTCAATCTGGACCCTTCTTTATATGCTAAAAATGTAGATTGAAAAACTTAAATACGTGACTCAATCTAAACCGTCCTTTATGTGTCCCAAATGTAGATAACCGTCCATATGGGAAAACACCATAGTCTCTTATAATATAGAGTAAAGTTAATGGGCATTTAATTTAGAATTAAAAAAAACAGTTTAACATTAAATGGGAGGGATTCTTTATATGCTAAAAATGTAGATTGAAAAACTTAAATACGTGACTCAATCTAAACCGTCCTTTATGTGTCCCAAATGTAGATAACCGTCCATATGGGAAAACACCATAGTCTCTTATAATATATAGAGTAAAGTTAATGAGCATTTAATTTAGAATAAAAAAAACAGTTTAACATTAAATGGGAGGGATAACTCCCAAATAAATGACATTAAATTAATGGGCAATCAATTTCAATTAATTATCTTAGGTAAAATTAATATGTGAATTAATCTGGACCCTTCTTTATATGCTAAAAATGTAGATTGAAAAACTTAAATACGTGACTCAATCTAAACCGTCCTTTATGTGTCCCAAATGTAGATAACCGTCCATATGGGAAAACACCATTGTCCCTTATAATATATACACTCCCCCTAGATGACCACTGTATCTAAGTAATTGCCTCGTTAAAACCTTTGTCAGGAAAATCTAGGGCTGCACATGGGCGGGTATGGGCGGGTATAAGCTCAAACCAACCTCGCACCCACAGGCTGCGGTTTTTTTTTTTCATAACCAACCCCGCACCCACAAATAGCGGGCGGGTTTTGTTACCCACCCGCTGCGGGTAGGGCGGGTTTGGGTTTAAACCCGCTTAAACCCGCAATAATTAGATATAATCCAAAAAATTAGATATACTGATCAGGAGGAGGAGGAGTTCGCTATAATCTGCTGCACCACATTAAAATTTTCAAGATTACAATCCATGGAGTCCGCTTTAATATATTTCATGACGCGCGTAGCTAATTATAGTGATAGCAAATCGAATACGCTTCTATTTTATTTTTGATGGTAAAGAAATCTCTGAACGTTAAGAAGGCCAGCTCTTAAATTGGCACCTCTGTGGATATGTTCACACACAAGACACCAACAACCATTGAAAACGTGAAGTCTCTCGGAGAAAGTGACAAAAGAGGTGGTCTAGGGAGCGAGCTGAACTTCTCAAGGCCAGTGAAGGATTAGCTGTAATCAACGGTGTATATTGAGCGGGTTTTTAGGGCGGTATGGGCGGGTATGACCTAAAACCAACCTCGCACCCACAGACAGCGGGTTTTTTTTTTCTTAACCAACCCCGCACCCACAACGGGCGGGTATGGACAAAAAACCCACGGGTTTAGCGGGTACGGGCGGGTATGGGTATCGTGGGTGGGTCTTGTGCAGCCCTAGGAAAATCCAAAAGGGACAAAACCTGATTGAAGGGAAAAGAGTACAATTGTGAGAAAACTTAGAACAGAGTTGGACATGCATCTGTTGCCTCGTTAAAACCTTGACAAGGAAAAACCCAGTGGGACAAAAACTTGACGGAGGAAAAAGAGTACAACGTGATAGTCCGGTAAAATACCTTTTACTATGATGCTCCCCCTGATAAGTACTTCAGTTAACTCTTGGCTTGCAAATCTTCGAGTCGACACTTCCCAATTTCAATAAATGAATTTCTTGAATGTTAGAGATGACAATGCTTTAGTAGAAATCTGCCAGTTGATGAAGTCTTCTTTTGTGTTAGTCTTCTAATAGTAGGTTCTCCAGCCTTCATGCTTCTCTAAATACATTAACGGCTTGTGTCTTGGGTTGCTATATTCTCGGAGATGATTTGCAGAATAGTTGATGTAGTCTTTTCAACAAAGTGCCAATACGTAGTTACAGCACCATAGGTGGAAAAAATTTGTGATCATACCTTACATTGATCAGAATGATATCTGAATTCATATGAGATGGTTATGTTGATGTGGTCTAACAAATTGACCTATTAAATATGGTGGGAATCCACCAAATAACCAAAATATCAACTCCCCCTTGGATGACCACCATGTTAAATAAATTGCCTCACTAAAAACCTTGCCAGTAAAACCCAATGGGAAAAAATTTGGACGAAGGAAAAAGAGCACAAATATCAACATTTTGAAAGAAAATTAAACGTCAGCGAGATGTTGCCTCTATTAAAACCTTGTCAGGAAAACCACATGGGACAAAACCTGGAACGAAGGAAAAAGAGTACAACTTTTGACGATTTATGGATGCTAACCCAACTATATGAGTTTTACATAAAACAAGCATCAAAATAATAACTCTAGTCTATCTGAAAGACGAGTTTATGCCAGCATAATTCTAACTGCAGATTTAAGAAAGGAAAAAAAAAAAATTATGCTGCTAAAGCGTGGATTTTTGTGTTTTTAAGGACTCCTCAAGAGACCTATAACGTTGAAATCATCAACTAATTAATCCGGATTTTTGGCTGTGTACCAAATTTCTAAAAACACATAGAGGATTGTTCAACCTGACATAATCAAGTCAGGTGGCAGCCTGAATATGTTCCTAACCACATTTCTTGTGTTAATGCAATATGAGTCCTTCAAAGACTACCACGCCAAGTGCATTGTATAAAGAGAACAATTAATGAATCAATCCTAGGGTCTGAGCAAAAATGAAACCCTTAAATCGTTTTTACAACGAAAAATTTCTCATATAATGCATTATGACTACACTAGCCTGTAATTAATATAGGCTTGGCATTTTTTAAGTGTTAAGTTTTGGATCCAAAAATTGCGTTAATTGAGAAACTAATCCAACTTAATTTGGATTGTATGCCAACCAATCACATATGTCGATATTCCTCTGCAGAGGGGTTAACAACCACCATCATTTATTAGTAGCTACCATAAATGAATATTCGACAATCATATTAGCTTATCACGATCTCACACAATATCCACTCTATGCATACTTTGAAAAATTCAAAAATTACTGGTACCAGCGTCCGCGGGCATAATAATCTCCTATTATTCAAATGAAGAGATATGAATTATGAGAATGTGGATCATGTTTTGATAGACTGAATTGGAGTACTATATGTAGCCTCTTCCAAAACGCTACTTGTTGCTATATGTGATTGGATTTGCCTTTCAAATGGCAAACACTTATATAAACGCAAAATGAGACATTTCACGCCAATAGTATAATGACAGTCTTTATAGATTTTATGGTGATGGGAGGAGTAATTGATATAACATTTAAGTTAATTAACACAAACTTCTAATAGTGTATACTCTCCCCCTTATTATGGCGGAAATACTTAATCTCATAAAAGAAAAAAAAAATCGTAAAGTATTATCCGATTAATTCGAGGACATATATTCATAACAGTTTCTGGATTTTAAATAACACCTGATTGGACTGTAGATAATGACCTTATTAAAATTGTAGTCTACTTGACGTACAAAGTTAACATCAACCAAGGATTTTATATTGGTTACAACCAAAAACATATAAAATATGTTATAAATCTCCATATAATTTCGTGAACTCTAAGGCCAACAAGATAAAGATTTGGATTGGTATTATGGACACCTTATTCTCCAAAAGAAACTAATTTTAAGATCAATTTAGTCACTACAAGGACTAATGATATATAGGCTAAGAAGCCGGATGCGCACCCATTGATCTTTAGTGTCCAATTCCAACTACATGTGGAACAACTTCAAATTTCGGAGAAGAATACAAGGAAGAGAACTAAAAATTGCTAAATGTCCTTTAGGAGTGCAACAATCTTCCATCTCATTGATGTTTGTAATTGTGAATACATGATAACAACATCTCATCCTTCTAGGATTTACAGAGAAACCAGTTTCAGTTGGCTTATATGATTCTTTTTAAGAAAATAAAAAAATCATTGTCATTATCGACTTTGAAAAAAAAATCCATTATGTGGTCGAAAATTCACTCCTTTTTTTTTTGGCAAAAATTTAGAAAATATGCCAATCTTATGGAAGCGATGGAGAAAATTATCACCAATTAGCTTATATGAGTTATCAAACTCGTATGGCAAAATAAAAATATTGTCGTTTTAGTTATCGCATGGGAAACCTACTTTGAGGTTGGAGGTTGGTTTCTTGTAAAAAGAAATAGAAACCATATGTAATCACATGATCCTTGTATAGAGAACAAGGATACCAAATTTAATTGGCCGTAGGTTTTTCAACTATGCACGTGATTAGTTATCGTAAAAGAAATCAAATTGTGATAACCTCAATTCTCGTTGATTACAGTTTCATTAAAGTAATAGAAACTGTAAACCATCTTTTGGTGGATTTTGTTTTTTCCGTTCTCTATGAAAATATAAGAGAAGAAGGGAAATTAACCACCCACATCCCTTCTCGTAGTTAGGGTTGCATAGATATATAAAATCCATAAGGAATAAAGGAGGATGTATATAATACACCGGTAATCCATTGATCCACCGATGGCACCTTAGAAAAAGTAAAAAGGTGTTGTGCATATTTTGATCAAAAGTTCAAGACCAAACTTAACACACTTTCAAACGTGTGATTTGTTGAGGTATGTTGACACGGAAAATAAAATAAAACTAGATGACCGCTGCCACGGTGGGAAGGCCGACCGAAGAAGAAAAAAGGAAACACTGCTACAATTGGACTGTAAAAGAAAATTTATGGCTAAAGTGAAAATATCATTTTTTTTCTTGAAACGGAGAGAGTACATCGTGTTATTAGTTGCAAAATAAAATTAGTTGATGCATAAAACCAAAATATGGTTACATAAAGTATTATATATCATTATGTGGTAGTTTGCACAATGGATCTCCATTTTATTTTCAAAGTTGTGCCTAAAATGATAAGTATTTTTCCAAATTTTTCGTAAAAACTCTAAATTTAATATTGTTGTTTATACTCATTGCGTAGATTTTTTTAAAACCTTTCCAACAAGATAAAATTTGTAAAATTCCAAGGCACGGATTTTTAGACATGTTATATTAAAGTTTGGTTGTCCATTATACCCCTAAAGAAATAGGATACATAAGAAATTATAATAAAATTTGGCTCTTATATCTAGTTGCCCTTCTTCTTTGGTTTATTTACGAAAATGTCTAATATCTTACTGCCCTTCCTCTTTGGTTTATTTACGAAAATGTCTAATACCTTAGTGCCCTTCCTCTTGGGTTTATTTACGAAAATATCTAAAGGAAAAAAAAGAAATTTTGATTTAGAGGGGCAGTGTCGTCCTTTCATCGTTGAACCAAATCCAATCTTTTGTGTCTAATTGGAAAAAAAATGTCACGCTTCACATTGACACAAAGTCACCATATATAAAGTCCTCCCTCGCTTCGCTCGGTCGGCCTAATAAAATAAAAACGAACGACATGATACTGACACAGCGCCGTTTCCGTTCTTTTATGGCTGCTATCTTTTGTGGCGACTGGAGACCATAGAGAAGCTCTCCCGTTTGTAAATTCCACATGGTCTAGATATCACAAACCTAGAATAAAGCCAACAGAAACATTATTAGAAGTTTTCTCAATAAATTAAAAAAAAAAATCAAACCAAAAGAAATGATTAGATGTGGATGTAAGTAATCTTCTTCGTTTCCATGCATCAATTGGTAGGGCAACGTGCGTGATAACGTCTTGTAAAATAGAGAAGAATCGAAGGAGACAGAAAGTAGAGGGGAAGAAGAGAGAGAATTATTATTAATGTGTGTGTAATACAAAGGTTTATGACTCTATTTATGAAGGCTATTATTGGGGCGTCACACTCCAATAGAGGGGCTTCACTTGGATTCTTAGTATCCAAAAAAGTGGTTATGGGATATCCTAACACCAAAACAAAATATCTAGATTACCCTTTAACTAAAAAAAAAACTTAAAAACCTAATCTTCCTCTCCTCAATAAACCACCGGACGATCAAATTCATCACCAACAACCGAATCAAGAATCACCATTTCTAACTCCTCAACAAGAACCCATGGTTTAAGTTAGGTATTAATCGATAACCCATCTTGCTTTTACTCGTTTTTGTGCTAAAAATAGGTTAGATCGAATGAAATCGAAGTTAAATTCGGGTTTTAGTTGCGTTTCTAAAGGAATTACGGTTCGCTAACCGTAATTATAGTTTCTGAAGATATTACGGTTAGGTTTGGATGATTCCAAACCGTAAATCTAATTTGCATGTGGTATTCCCAGCCGTAAAATTTGATTTGCATGTACTCTTACGTCTAGTTTTAACTGAATTCAACCGTAAAATTTGATTATGAAGAACTTACGTCTAGGTTTAACTGAATTCTACCGTAAAATTTGATTTGGTGTACTCTTACGTCTATGTTTAGTTGAATCAAACCGTAAAATTGGATTTGAATGTTGTATTACGTCTTGGTTTAGTTGAATCAAACCGTAAATAAGGGTTTTGGTCATTTCAAACCTTAAATAAGGGTTGTTTGGTCATTTCAAAATTATTTGAGATAAGGGGTTTTTGAAATTACTTATGAGTGACCCGTTTTTGTCCTATTATGTGACGCCCCTCTAATGAAATGTGACGCCCCAATAAAATCCTTCCTATTTATAGAGTTTACATACTTGGTTCCCAAGTAATAGGGTTCCTCTAAAGTGGGCATCTAAATAATAAACTGCCGTTTATAACATTCTCTATATTAATCCCATAAATTTTATTAATGGATAAAGAATATTACATTAACTAGTCGGAAGTCTAACAAGCTAAGCTCCAACAACATACTACTACATTAATTGAACAGGTTGTGGTACCAGCCTACCAGCGAGTCTCATGGGTAACCTAGTCAAGGGAGCCGAAGCGGACGGGGGCTTAAATTGTGTCACAAGGGGGGCAAACTAACACTACCTTTCGTGTTAATTTCTGCAATATTACGTCATTGGGCCCGAACCTGGGATCTGCTGGAGCGCATGAAACTTTGGGAAACGGGGATGATCAACTGAGCAAGGTGCCCATTTTATATATTTATTTATTTTTCTCAAATTTTTTTTTTCTCAATTGTAATTTTTTTATTTTTCTCAATTGTAATTTTTTTATTTTTTTCTCGGAAAAAAGTTCAACCTGGACAGTAGAATCAATATGGGCTCGTATATGAGTTTATATCCTATGTATGGTCGATTTGGGTTTTTTTTCTTTTTTGTTGGTTAAATAATTAAAATTTTTGATACCCATACCGTTAAAAAAATAACGGAAAATGGGTCATTTGTCCAAATATTTTTAAAACCTGGTTCAAATGGACGAGTAAAAATTAGTATGGATGAAATGGACAAAAAAAAAATAGCAAGGATATAACTGGATACATCATGACCTAAACTTAAAAAATAGCAAGGATGAAACTGGATGCATCCTGATGTAAATTAAAAAAAAAAAAGAAAAAGTATTTGAAAATAGGTTGGATGAAATTATTTACATCCTGGCTATATTTGTATTTTTGTCCATGTAAACAGTATCAAAATCTAGATGTCTTTTTCACCCAGGATTTGTTGGTTTTGGTCTTTTTAACCAATTTTGTGAAAAAATAAATGATCGTGAGATAGTATTATGTTACGGAAAGAACCCTGTTTTAGGGCATAATAAATCTTTTAGGGCATATCAAGTAAAGACAAAACCGGGTCATTAGATGGTAAATCTAAAAGCCCCTTAACCAAATACTTTTATAATGGCAAAACTGCCCTTTTAGTATTAGTGGTTAATAATAATGATTAGTTGTTAATAATCTTGATTAGTGATTAATATTAATGATTAGTTATTAGGGATAATTAATTTATAAAACTTTGTGTTGGTTAATTTGGTAGATGATGAATAAAAAGTTAGTTTTTTTTTTTTTTTTTTTTGGAGAAGGAGAAGATAAGTGAAGAAAAAACTTGTATTTTGATTTAAGTAATCAAAATGGATGAGTAGAGACAATCTTCATCTAGAAAAGCTAGGAAAAAATACACATCAACAACAATAATAATCCGGAAATGACTGATTTTTTAGATTATGAGACCCAAAATCAACCTTATATTCAATTGATGGATTAGAAAAGGATTAAGAACGCCTATTTCCTATTATTTTCATTGTGCAAGTCATTACATAGTTGAATTTAATCGACGATTAATTGTGGAGATGAAAAAAAAAAATCGGATGGTTCGCGAGGGTTGGGTAGAAGGAAGAAGAAAAGATGTTTAGGATTGACAAATGATTTTGATTTTAGATTTTAAGTTTTTTATATTAAAGTAATGATAAATTAGTAATTTAAATTATTTAAGGGTATATAGGTAATTGCACTACCATTAGACACCCCTTTATAAAGTCACCCTAGATGGGAAAACAATTATGTATGCCCAGAAAATTTTATGTATGACCTAAAACAGGGTTCTGCGGAAATGCCACTCAATTTTTCATATTAAACCGGACAGTTCAAACCCACTATCACTGTTACATAGTATTAAACTGGACAGTTCGAACCCACTGGATAGTATTGTGCAGACAGTAATAAGACACGAGCTGAAAACGAATATTTGCTTCTTTATTAAAACCTACACTAGAGAAGTTCGATCACAATATCTCAAGATTTGCTTCTTCATTGAAAAATAACCTGCTTTCTAAAACTGCAAGACAATTTCAAATAGGTATTACAATTAACTTTAACTAAGTAGGCTCGAGCTTCACTACTGTAATAACAACACCAAGATAGAGAGTCATCAGACAATTTCAGATTCGGTTGGAGACCAAATGTAAAAGATTCCATCGGAGACAAGGAAAGTATCCAACGAGAATTCAATTCAGTAAGAACCAAAGACGAGATATCAGCCACCAGCCCCGTATGATTTTATGAATTATGTAACTTGATCAGACTTTAATCAGTATTACAGGTAACACCAGTTAAGATTTATATAGCAGATCAATTATAAGTAACAAAAAATATTTGCTCGTCAATTACTAAGAGCAATAAATGACAGAGTGAACTGGAAGTTGTTCATGCCCACAATAGGACAAGCTCAAGGTTGAAGCTTAGTAAGATGCAAGCTCAAGAAGAGCTGATATAGTTAGGGTGTTTGTAAATACTGACGAACTATATAACCAATACACTACCTAGATAGAAATAACTTGACTAACTTCTCTCTGATCGCTAACAGCTTACCTTTACTTAATTCAGCCCCATATAAACATCCACGGTAGTAAATGATCTGATGATCGTCTCCAATTCGCCCCTCCAGAGATTGAGCAATACAGTAACCCATCACTGCTCCATTCCCACAGAGGGTCAACTAATGCCGAAACCAATAGTAGACAACTAGAAAGATCAGTCAAACATTTCATATAACGAACTGCGAACAATTTGAAACTTTAAACACATCAAAAAAGAAAAATAAGCATAGGTTCCACCTTCGACAATTCATAGGATCTCCGTACAAAACAGAAATTTTTTCAAACTTTCATTCCCTATCTGCATTCAGGCCAATGTAAAAATAATTCACTCAGATTTCCTGCCCTGATAATTTGATAGAAATATGTGGCCGTCAACGAAAAATGCTAAACTCTATTTCCAAATGATTAAGTAGATCCATCTCTGACTCAATCTCAAGCTTCGGCCACAAAAGATAAAGAATATCATTAGAAAAACAGCCGAGTTTTCGACAATCATAAAATGGAGAGCATAATCAACAGCCATATTCACAGATCCGCAGCAACTAAGACGACTCTCACAACCAGAAGAGCAAATATCTCAAACAAAACAAAAAAATATATAAGAGCTACTAGTATAAGAAATAAATTATTGCATCTCAAAGAACAGAGATTGAATATTCACATTTCCAAGCTCTAGCCAGAATGCTCTATACATACTTGGCCACAAATCATTAAGAAACCAGCTTAGCAAAAACATAGAGAGTAGGCACATATGTTTCAAGACAAAATAGTCTGTTATTCAAATATTTGTTGTTACCAAGATCAACCACATCTTCTGAGTCTTCATTCTCTGCATGTCCCACATAAGTTTCTGAGTCAAGCGATACAAGGCTCTCCCCAGAAACAGAACTACTGACAGAGTAAGCCTTTAACTCTTCAACTAAAGAATTCTACTAGTATCACGCTCTGGATCATGCAAAAGATTGAAAATTACACACTAAATCTTGAAATGACAACACTAAACAAATATAATCTGAGAATTAAGAATCAAATAGATTTCCTAGAAGTCTAGAAGCATACAACCGCTGGGAAAGCTCTCAATTTCCCTCGATACTTTTCAGTCACAGTTTTTTATTTCTTGTAAAGGAAATAGGTTTACTAAAGTTTGCATCGCATTCTCCATTGAATCTAACAAAAGTAAATCACAAAATGAGCAGTAAACATAAAATAAAAAGCTACAAAAGTACTTCATACAGAACATAATATCACCACATACTGTCAACTACTTAGGTTCAGGAAAGACCTCTACTTATCTAATCTCAAAATGCATAAAATTTCAACAAATGCTGCTTAATGAGAGAGGACCGTACCCCAGTTGCAACAAGAAATATATGTGATGCTTGGATTGTACATTCATTAGCATACGAAAGCTCGAAACACTAATACAAAATACTTAAAGAAAGCAGGCCTAACTCGAGTTGATGAAGACATATATATGGTTTCTACATTCAGTCGCATAAGAAAATACACAAATACTAAAAAAGCAATGTGCATAGAAATTACTTTGTCTGGAATTTACCCAAAATGCCGTCATTAGTTCTTGGATAATCCACTGCCACATATAACAAATCATTTCCCACAACGAACCATTTCCGCTTCCATTTCCTTAGTGCAAGAACATACCAAAGATTGACACCATCCCTTTCTACCCTATCTTTCTACTTTTTTTTTCACTTCTTTGTTACTATCTTGTTATTGACCAACATAAGTATCAGAGTTGAGAGCTACCAAGGTCTCAATATAAGTCTCCACTTCAGAGTCTTCAGCGTTTTTAAGTTGTTCAGGGAAACCATCTATATTTAGAGCTCTAGCTCTTTCAAGCTTAGGATCATATGATATCAAATCAAAGCTCTCTTTTTCTACTTCCACCCTTGATTCGGCTTCAAATAGGATCTCACCGTTCTGTAAAGTTTGAATTGGTCTTCTATAATGCATCTCTCTCATATGTGCAGTAATTTTCCAATGCTTACTCCACTTGTTACCCATCATTACCCACACATCAGTGTGATCGTTTTGATGTGTACATATATCAGGATCCTTCTCCATATGATTCTCATGAAATAGACAAAGTTTCCCTTCCCATACGCCCAAATAGTACTGGAAAAGGTTGCCAATATCGAAAGGTGGTAACGGCCCAATTAAGAATGTCTCATCGGCAATATCAAAACAAACAATAACAGCAGATTCAGAACGAATATCAGTAGCAATCCAATGAAGAACCCCATTAAGAAGAAACCCCTTCTTTATACATAATTTGTAAGGAATGAAACCAAGATTCTTCCATGAATTTGAAGCTAATGAGTAAAGTACAGCTTCACAACTATCCACAATTCTTAATAACTTATAATCATTATTCTTGGAATCAAAACCAAACCCATGTGGATTAAAACAAACACAGTCGAAGCCGACAAAAGGTGATGAAAGTCCGGGCACTGGTTTATATTCTCGAGTAGCCGGATTCCAGATGCAAATTTCTTCATTTATGGCTATGGAAACCAAACCATTTGAAGAACCTAGAATTTGAGGCAAACATAGTTCGGACTCAAGTGGAAAATCAATATTAAGAGCCCGACTTAAAAATGGTGATGATGTTGACCATAGAACCAGAGAGTAATAGAATGTGTTGGTAAGCAAGATATTGAATTTGTTGATTCGAATAGCATGGTTGAGATGATTTTTGATGAAATTAGGGTTTTGAAATTGATCACGCCAAAATTTGGAAACACACCTGAATCTTATAATTGACTTGACAGGTAACCTTGTAAATATATTCTCTATGATTTCCTCCGGTAAGAATCTAGGTAATTTCCTTCTTCTTACTCTCCTTTCTGTAAAAGTTTTCGAGTGGGCATCAGGTAAGATTGACATTTTCGTTCTTCTCCTTCTTCTTCTTCTTCTTCTTGTTACAGTGAGTGAGAGTGAGAGTGGATGCAAAAAGCTTAACATTTTTCCTTCTTCTTCTTCTTCCTCTTCACTTCTCCTTCTGCTACTCGTTATGTAACAGTGAGCGAGTGTAAGACTGATGAGATTCTTCTAGGTCATTTTTATGATTTTTTAGATTGACCAAAATAACCTCACAATTTGATGCATCCGGCTTGGACCGCTTGGTATCCCCAAGACGCGCCTGATTCCTCCTCCAGTGAAACACTTACATGACTTCTTTCTCTCTCCTAGCTCTCGAATAGTGTTTTTTTAAAAAAAACAACAAAAAACTTCTTTCTCCATCGTCTTCATGGAGTAATTTTCTTAAACTGGATTCCCTTTTTAAGTAGGTGGGGGTTAGTGGATATGCAGATTGATCATCAAAAATAAGGGAGGATTGGAATGGAACTAGTTGGGGTTTTTTCAAATTTTATTTAATTTTTGCTAGTGATATTTGGATCTCGTCTGTTTTGTTGCTGTTGAGCTTCAACAATAAGAATATTGTTGAGCATCATTAATATCGTCTGCTTCTTTCTTGCTTTCTGCTTGTTTTCCTCTTCTGTGGAAAGGATGTCGTTGAGCATCAGTTGCATTGATGTCGTTGAGCATCCGTGGTTTATTTAAATTTCATTTGACCTTTTACATTATAACATAAATCACTTTAAATTTGTGTTGCTTGTCTCCTCTCTAAGACTGAAATGGGTCGACTTAATCTCTAGGCCTTGTGATCCTTGCTTTTCTTTATGCAATGGGTGGAAGGGTGTCGAACTTTTCTTTAAGATTGAGAAAGAACACTTGTTACCAGTGTTTTAGACTTTTGTTCTTACGTTTCTTTTTGTAAAGTGATACAATGGTATCCATGAATTTCTTCAAGAGGTATATTAGGTGAGTGGTTTTAATTTTCTAGGTCAAATTTGTTTAGGATTAGATAGAAATAGGAGGCTGGAAGAATATGTAGCACTAAGGGAATTAGATCGAGAATAAGAGGATTGTATTAAGTTTATCAGGGACCTGATACACTTATCTTGTTCACAATATAACATCTCGTGTTATATGTCTTATGTACAGCCTGTTGTACCTATTTTAGTTATGTACATCTCTTATTGTAACAAGAATAGTCTTCCTATTCTACAACACATTAGGTTTAGTTACCCTATTCTACAGATGTACCTATTCTTCTGCTTTATTTGTTGTACCTACTTATCTTCTTGATCATGTAATCATATAAATACATCTTAATGAAAAGAACTCTACACTGTTGTGTGAGAAAACCCTAAACCTCTGTCACCAGATTTCTTTATGGTATACTAGAGCTAGGTTAATTTTTTTTTTTCTCAAACCTCATCATCATCATGACCATCGGAGAAGGCGATCAATCTCACCCTTCCAATGGCAGTCTCGAAAAGGATACTGGTTTATCTCCTACCAGTCCCTATTACGTGCATCCATTAGATAATCCGACGTCTGTAATCTACACTCCTCTCCTAAACAACGACAACTATTGTACCTGGGGAAGGGGAATGATGAAGGCACTTAGTGCGAAAGGAAAAACTGGATACATTGATGGTACGATGAAGAAGCCGACTAATGCATCAGATCTCCCTCACTGGACGAGATGTGATGACTTAGTCGGCAGCTGGATATCCAGTTCTGTGGATCCAGAAATCCGTTCAAGCACTCAGAATTTTCCGTCAGCCCATGAACAATGGTTAGAAATCAAATCTCGCTTTTCTCACCATAATGCGTCAAAGTTGTATGCTTTAAAATAATCAATTGCTCTGCTGAAACAAGACAACCTCAGTGTTGCCATGTATTATACTCGGCTTAAATCCCTATGGGATCAGTTAGATGCTTTTCGACCGATTGAGCCTTGCATATGTGGAGCAGGGAAGAACTATGTGGATCATCACAATCAGGACCGCTCCATGGAATTTTTGCAGGGTTTGCACGGTCGATTCTCTGCTCTACGTAGTCAGATCCTTCTAATGGATCCCATGCCATCGCCTGCAAAGATTTATAACCATGTTCGGCATGAAGAAGAACAATAGGGACTCAATTCTTCCTCCATCACTGCCGTGGATTCTGCTGCTCTGAACATATCTCTAACTGATTCCCGTTCTTCAAGGCCTTACCAACATAATGGAGCTAACAAACGACAACGACCCTTCTGTGACCACTGCAATAAGCATGGTCATACTAAACAGACCTGTTGGAAGCTAAACGGATATCCAAAGGACTTACCAAAGTCACGGGAATCAGATCCTCAAGCCTTTGTCGTTGTTCATCCCTCTGCTGCACCTGGTATCTCTGCGGCTTAGTATGCTCACTTGCTTTCTCTCCTAGAACCCAGTGGTGTAGGTGCGGACATCAATCCTTCTGCGAACTTTGCAGGTACGGTTTCATCTTCCTCTTCTGATATCCTATTTGGATAGTAGATAGTGGTGCTACTCACCACATCTGCTCTTCTCTATCCTTGTTTACTTCTTATCACTTGATTACTAAATCAATTAGTGTTCAACTACCAGATGGCTCAAATACCTCTGTGACTCATGTTGGTACCGTTAATTTATCACCAACTATCCAACTGATAGATGTTTTTTACATTCCATGTTTCAAGTTCAACTTGATTTCTGTCAGTAAACTAACAAGCACAGCTAATTGCTATATCCGATTCTCACATGAATCTTGTGTCTTTTAGGACCGTCGCATGAACACATCGATTGGATGGAGTAGGCAGATTGCAAGTCTTTATCATTTCAGTTGTCAACCATTTGCTTTATCTTTCGCAGCAAATAAGCATGTTGATACATGGCACTGCCGTCTCGGCCATCCACATGTGGACTGTTTTAATTTTTTGTCTCGCAATTTTCCTTTCATTAGTTCTAAATTTTCTCGCATCTATGATGTATGCCCCAGGGAAAAACAAGCTCGTTTGATGTTTAATAAAAGTACTTCTATTTCTACACATCCGTTTCAATTGATTCATGCTGATATATGGGGGCTATTCTAAACTCCCTCACATACAGGTGGAAAATATTTTCTTACAATTGTGGATGATTTTTCTAGGTGTACTTGGGTTTTTCTAATGAAAGTGAAATCAGAAACTTTAAAATTTCTTCAGTATTTCTTCAACTTTGTTATTAAACAATTTGGTCATCAAATATCCAGCATCTCCTCTGGTATTAACTCTTTGATAATCCCTCAGTTACAGACTTTTAGGTCTGATAACGGATCCGAGTTTAAATCTAATGCTTTACAATCCTGCTTTCACCAACATGGAATTCTTCATCAAACTAGCTGTGTGTATACTCCACAACAGAATGGTGGTGTTGAGCGTAAGCATCGCCATTTATTGAATGTAGCAAGAGCTCTACGTTTTAAGTCTAATCTTCCAATACATTTCTGGGGTGAATGTATTCTTGCAGCAACTTACATCATAAACAAATTGCCAACTCCGGTTTTATCCCATAAAACACCACATGAAATGCTTCTTCATACACCTCCCGATTACTCGTCTCTTCGTGTTTTTGGCTGCCTTTGCTTTGCGAGAAATACCACAATTTCTCACAAATTTGATCAACGTGCTAAACCTGGAATTTTCGTTGGTTATCCTTATGGCCAAAAGGGCTACTCGATCTATGATCTTGCCTCAAAAACTATATACACTTCACGTGATGTAGTTTTTCACGAAAATGTTTTTCCATTTCATGATTTGCACCATATTGCAGGTAACTCTTGTTCAGTCCCAACACCACAAGATGATTGTACTGTGTATGATTCTATTTTTTATTCTTCATATATTCGTCATTCCATGCCTCACAATACCTTACAGTCTCCAACACAATGTGTGGACTCCTCTCCAGGTTCTCCTTCCATGATACGGCAAGCATCTTCAGGTAATATTTTGACTCATGCATCTCCTCGTGTATATCCTACTGCACCAAATGTTTCCATAGCTCCATCTCCAGCTGAACCCACTGTTTCTACAGATCCATCTACAGCTCCATCCCATGTAGATTCTCTTACTTGTGACACTTCACAGTCTTCAGCTGTAATTCCTACAGTTCAACCCTCCGTAGAACATCCTCCATATGTTCCTTTGCATTCCTCAGCTGCACTACCTACAGATCCATTATCTGTGGAGCATCATACATATGTCTCTCCACCTTCTTTAGCTGCCCTGCCTGCAGTTCCTTCATCTATCGCACACAATTCTTGTGATACTACACAAGATCTACCCGCACCACCTGCAGATTCTTCATATGACTTGAGACCTACTCGTATCAGAAATCCACCTCCTTATTTATAGGACTATCCCTGTTCAGCAACTACATGCAACTCAACCTCAATCTATCCAATGACCAACTTTCTGTCGTTTGATTCATTTACACCATCTCATAAAGTTTTCTTGGCTGCTGTTGTTCTGTCAGAGGAACCTAAAACGTTTTCCCAAGCACGAAAATGCCCTAAATGGCAAGCAGCAATGGCTAAGGAGATTATTTCTTTACAAGCTAATAACACTTGGATTATGGTTGATCTTTCGGAAGGAAAAACAGCGATTGGCTGCAAATGGGTCTTTAAGATCAAATTCAATTCTGATGGCACCATTGAGCGCTACAAGGCTCGTCTTGTTGATAAGGGTTATACCCAACAAGAAGGTATTGATTATTATGATACCTTTGCTCATGTGGCTAAACATGTTACGGTGCGTGTTTTATTATCCATTGCAGCTGTGAAGGGCTGGTCTCTACATCAGCTAGATGTAAACATCGCATTTTTACAAGGTGATCTCGATGAGGAAATATACATGAAGATACCCCCAGGAATGGCTAGAAAAGGTGATTCTAAGGTTTTTAAACTAAACAAATCACTTTATGGCCTTAAGGCATAGAGAAAGGAATTAATAGAAGTGGTGACCCTTTGAATTCTTTAAACCCGTTTTTGGAGGATTCTTATGATCAGTGTAGTGGAAAGTTTGTTGGAAACTTGGATGGTTTCTGTTTTTAAGAGTGTTGCCCAACAAGTATTTGTTAAAATGACTAACCCGTTTTTTAGGTGAACTCTTTCATCACAAAGGTGTAGTTGCTGGTGCAATCGAAAAGAAATCACATTTAGTTTTGGTTTTTTAATAAGGATGTGTGATATGGTGTTTGTGAAAATGAATCATCAGTTTTTGGGTGAAATGTATTCAATTACAATATGTTTTGTTTTTTGTAAAAATCGATAGGTAAAGAGGGTTGTGTTCTTGGATGTTGTTATTAGTGACAACTATTCATGACTGGTGAGAATCCAGTGGAAATGCATGAAATTCCTAAGGGTTAGTGACCTTATATTTTTCTCCCAGCTTTGGCTATGGAGATCCACCTACAAGAATTTGGATGATAAATGCCAAAAGAAAAAAGAAGAAAAAAGATAAAGTTAAAATTTCGGCATGACTTGGTCAAGGATGTCTTGCTGCCAACGACCCATGTATATCTATGGTGATCATGCCATTCATTGCGCTAGTGAGGTTGGGCTAAAATTTCGGCATGACTTGGTCAAGGATGTCTTGGCTGATATATGCTACAAAGCAGGTGTTGTAGTTAGGAAGGAGGTTCCTTTGGGTTTTCTTTCCGATAATAATAAAGGTCTCAGGCCCGCAGATATTATGGTTTACAATTGGGAAGATGGCAAGGATGTCTGTATGGATGTTACCGGTGTCTCGCCCTTTACAAGCGCGATGACCAATTCCATGCTATCTCGGCTGCTATCACTCGTAAAAACAACAAGTATTTGGAAAAAATGCTCTTTGTATGGTTATGGGTTTGGTGTTTTGGCATTTTCCACTTTAGGTGAGCTCGGTGCGGAAACAATTTCTTTTTTTAAGAGATTGAGAAATTGCATGGCCAGGCATGATGCCAATTTCAAGTTAGGCAATTCTCTTTTTCATAGGCTTGGGATTGTTATTCAAAAAGGTATTGACGCTCAGCTTGTTGCTAGGCTGCCCGTCATTCCTTGTAATATTGATCTTCTTTCTTTTATTTAATTGATAATATATTAATTAGTATAATATTTTTCCTTTTTTTTTTTTAAAAAAAAAGTTCAAATTTTAGTTCCAAATTTAAGGGTCGTTAGGACCTAGTTTTTTTGTTTAATTTTTAGATCATTCCGTTGAAATATTTGAAGGCACCTTAAATTTGACTACATTAAAATAGTAATTTTAACAAACCTATGGAGGGCCCAGAATTCTTATTGTTCACCCAGAATTAGGGCCACCCTTTACTGAGTTAACACTTTGGCCCAAACGTGTTTGACTATTGTGTTTAATTTGATCGGTTTTCTTCTATGATACCTCTTGACTTCGTCTTTCTATCACAAGTCTTATTTCCTTTCAAATCCCTAGTTTTCTTTCTTCCCCTCTATCGAGCCGTCCTTGTTTCTTCAGTTGAGTTGTAGGAGCTTCCATTTATTTTTTGATGAGTCATTTTGGAGAATATCTTTTGGGTTTAGTTAGTTTACCTTTTAATTTTTTAATTTTTATTTTTTTTGTCGACCCCCTTTCGCATTTGATTTTCTAAGACCGGTTCTAATCCATCTCCTCTAGCCCTCACGATCAATCTGTTTATTCTGCTGCTCCTGCTGAAAAAACAAAGGGAATTCAGGTACCCCAAATTCTGATATATTCCTTAATTTTTCTATTGTGCATTGTTTCATCTCCTACACACTTTATATATCCTGCACATATCTGTGGACTGAGATTGTATCTAGACTCAGGTTCTGTGAACATATTCAGTGTTCTGTTGCTGTGGAATACTTCTATCTTTATTTTGTGTCTCCTGGTCATGAAAATTTTAGCAAGGAACACACAAGGGTGTGGTCAAAAAAAAAAAACTCAACAACATTTAAATTCTTTGCTTGATCTTGAAAAACCTGACATTCTTTTTTTATCCGAAACCAAGTCTCAGAGGAGCTTGATGAAAAAGATTCTTAATCATTTCCCAAACACTCACATTGTAGACCCAGATAGAATAGCTGGTGGTCTGGTAATTGCTTGGGTGGATGGTTTTCATTTTGAAGTGGTTCAATGGAACCTTAACATGATTAACATCATTGTTAAAAATAACTTCAATGCTAAAGAATGGCTCTTAACTTGCTTTTATGGTGCACCTAAACATGATAATAAGCTAGAAATTATGGGCTATCTAGAAGACATAGCACAAAGAGTTAACTTAAATACAATGCCTTGGCTTGTAATAGGTGATCTTAACATAATTTTCAATAGTGAAGAGAAAAAGTGAGGTCTTCCTTTTAATAGAAAAAAAGTAGAACCAGTTTTAAACTTAATCCAGAGTACAAGCTTAGAAGATTTAGGTTTCACTGGAAATATCTTCACTTGGAGTAATAAAAGGGAAGGGATTGCTAATATAAAACAAAGGTTAGATAGGGCTCTAGCAAATGCAGAATGAAATGAAGAATTCCAACAAGCATCTTTGCAAAATTTGGTAGCAATTCGATCAGATCATGGGCCAATATGTCTTACTTTAAACCCTTCATACTCTCATTTAACTCCAACGTTCAAGTTCTACGACACTTGGCTCAAAGATGTATCATGCATTGAGGTTATAAAAAAGTCTTGGATTACTAAAACTAATAGACCAGTAATAGATCTGATTGAGAACATATCAAATGCAGGAATTAACCTTAGCAAGTGGAAGAAGGATCTTTTTGGCAAACCAAATAAAAAGATTAAGGGTCTACTTAGAACCATAGAAACTCTAGAAGCTAAACCAAACACACATAACACAAAAGACATATTACACAAAAAGATGCTAGAGCTAGAAGCTTTATATGATACAAAGGAAGAAATCGCAAAATAACAGTCTAGAAACAACACCATAGCTCTAGGTGAAAGAAACACCAAATTTTTTCACATTCAAACCTTAAAGAGGAGGAAAAGAAATAACATAGATTGCATACAAGATAGCAATAACAAGGTGGTATCCTCAAGAGAAGAAATTGATGAGGTCCTAACATCTTACTTCTCTGACCTTTTCACTGAGTCCTCTACTGACACTGAAGAACACATTTTCACATACATTAAGAGCACAATTTCACAAGTAACAGAAATTCCTTCTTCCGAGGAGATTTGGTCAGTGGTGAAAAATCTTAAATCCAATAAAGCACCGGGGCCAGATGGATTCCCAATGAGTTTCTTTAAACACAATTGGGAGATTCTAGGTCCTCAGTTAGTAAAAGTAGTGCAAGACTTTTTTAAAAACAAGAAGTTAGACAACAACCTCAACAAAACTTTTCTTTTTCTCATTCCCAACAAAAATCCTAAGTCCCTTTCGTTACATACCTATTGGACTAAACACTCCATACAAAATAATAGCGAAACTGATGGCAAACATATTTAAAAATCTTTAGTTAGTAAAAGTAGTGCAAGACTTTTTTAAAAACAAGAAGTTAGACAACAACCTCAACAAAACTTTTCTTTTTCTCATTCCCAACAAAAAATCCTAAGTCCCTTTCAGATTACATACCTATTGGACTGTGTAACACTCCATACAAAATAATAGCGAAACTGATGGCAAACATATTTAAAAAATCTTTAGAAAACATAATATCACCTCTTCAATCAGCTTTCCTCTCTTGTAGACATATTTCAGACAACATCATTGTTGCACATGAAATTGTTCACTCTATGAAAAAAAGTAAAAATAAAATTGGTAACATTGGCCTAAAGATTGACATGTCCAAGGCCTTTGATAGGGTCAATTGGAACTTTCTTCTTAAAGCCTTAAAAGCTTTTGGTTTCTCGGAAGATTGGTGCACTTTAATTCACCAATGCATCTCAACAACCTCAATAACTGTCTTACTAAATGGGAATCCTTGTGAGGAGATTCAACCCACTAGGGGTATAAGACAAGGGGATCCCCTGTCCCCTTATCTCTTCATCTTATGTATGGAAGTCTTTTCTAGATTGCTAAATCATTTAGAAGCACAAAAGAAGGTACAAGGTATAAAACTAACACCAAAAGCCACCCCAATATCCCATCTGTTCTTTGTGGATGATCTTCTCTTATTTACCAAAGCAGATCTTATTAGTTGTAACAATTTACTTGAAGCTATACAGATGTTTAATAAAGCTTCTAGTCAAGTTATAAACTTCACAAAATTTGGACCTTTTTTCATCAAGAAAGTCCATAACAAACATCAGGGAATAATTTGTAGATTAATGAAAATAAAAAAGATAATTATAAAATATACCCACTTAGGAATCCCACTTTTTATAGATAGATCCAAACTGAAGGCTTTTGACAACATCATAGAAAAAATGGAACAAAGAATAAAGACTTGGTTAGGAAAATACTATCACAGCCTAGTAAAATAGTTTTAAACAAGTCTGTGCTCTCGAGCATGCCCATATTTAGCATGGGATGTTTTGTCTTACCAAAAAAAATAACAAAAAGGATAAATGATATACAAAGAGATTTCTGGTGGGGTAAACACAAAAATTCTAAAGGAATTTACATAAAAGCTTTTCATTTCTTATGCAGACCTATAGAACAAGGAGGTTTAGGTTTTAATGAAGCAAATAAGGTAAACCAGGCCATGATTAGTAGAATAGCATGGAGATTAGTTAGTCATCCAAATGATTTATGGGCCCAAATTTTAAAAGGTAAATACTTCAAAAAAACTGGAGCCTTACTATCCAAGAAAAAATCAAACTCCTCTTGGATTTGGAAATGCATTCTACAAGGCATAACACACATCAAGAAATACAATATATGGGAGGTAGGAGATGGTTCTTCCGTTAACATTTGGGAAGACAGATGGCTTCCAGCCAGAGCTGACACTCTGGCAAACTCTGTCCACATGACAAACACCCACATAACACTTGTGTCTGAGTTGATAAACTCATAAACAAAGAAGTGGAACATTCAATTACTTCATTCTATCTTTGATAATTCTGTAGTGAAGGAAATTCTCAATATCAACCTATTTACTACAAGAAATGGTCACCTGAAAAAAGACAAATTAAGATGGACATTAACCATAAATGGGGAATTTTCTGTCAAGTCTTTATATGCCAAGATTCTAAACCCTTCCATTCTAGTTTCTCATGAATCTAAGAAGTTCTGGAAAGGCTTATGGAGTATGGACATGTCTCAGAGAATAAAATTGTTCATCTGGAAATGCTTGCAAGATGCATTACCAACTAAATTAAAGATCAAATCAGCTGTGGACGAAGATAATACTTGTGTTTTCTATCAATCAGTGGGAGAATCTACTTATCATTTGTTTTTCGAATGTACTTATGCAAGAGCTGTTTGGAATTTACCTCCAATGGCATCACAGGGAGTACATCTTACCTCTAACACTGTCAACAAATCTTTCGTAGATCATTATAATGAATGGAAAACAGAGAACCTACAATCCATATATATGGCACTTGCAGCAACTAAGTGTTGGTTTATATGAAAGAAAGGTGCCTTAGAGTTTTCGAAAACAAAAAAAGATCACCAGAACAATTAGCCATAGATATTACCAGACATTTTGCTTACTGGCACCCTGAAAATAGAAATCAGAGACAAGCAAATAATAGTATTTTTAAGACCCTAAACATTAGTTAGACCTTACCCTCTGCAAACACAAATAAACTAAATTGTGATGATCATGGTTGTCTGCAATTACTAATGCTGGTTTTGGTTTTATTTTGCGTAATTGGACAGGAACTTTCCAAGTAGCAACAATGGGAAGTTGCATGACCTTTTCAGCAGAAGAGGCAGAAGTTGTAGCTCTTCTAAGAGCTACTCAATGGGATGTTAGGAACAACATTCAACACTTGGTGATAGAAGGGGATAAACAGGCAGAAATCAATTATCTACAACGCAAAGTTTCAACAGTCCAATGGCAGAGCTTAGCCATTTTAGAATAAGTAAAGTTATTAGCAGATCAACTAGTTTTCTTTTTAGGATTTTAGTATGTAGACATGAGAGCAAACAAGGTGGCGGACTTGCTAGCAAAGAATGGAAGAAGCACAAACACCACATCTTTTTGGAATGAACAATCTCATAGTTTTTAATTCCTGCAATTGCTTTTGACACTGTCAAAGCTTATGAAACTTGTAACTTAAATGACAATATCCCTGTAGTTTCCATTGCTGATGTTAATCCAAGAAATTCAGTTATTGGAAGAGCTACTCAACATGAGTTTGTCTCTGAAGAGACTCAATCCACAGATTAACGGATGCCCAGTAATATAAGTATTATTTTCAAAAAAAAAAAAAGTAAAACACTTACATGGTCCATTTGGTTTTTGATTTTTATATGCAAAATTCTGGTTAGTATGGTTTTTGATGGTTGGAAAGGCCGAAACAACAACGGTTCTAGAACGACCAAACTCAGTTGAATCGAGCCATTTAGAATTTCCATCTTTATGATTGATAACAACAAACAAAAGGACAACTTGAGCAATCCATAACAGTCCTTTATCAAAATCGAAGTTGAAAAATGTGGCAACAATTTACTATCTCCCGTATTTCAACCTTCATATAGACCATGCCATACTAGTACGTGCAGAGTTACTAATGTTGTAAGTGTTTAATGTTGGTGCGCGGAGAACGTTCATTCCCATGATTTCATTAAGAATGAAATGGAATTGTACTTCTATCTATGAGAGGTTCCTTCTTCATACACCAGTTCTCTTGTGAGTATTTAGGAGATTTTTCACAAGTGAGGCGACTTCAATTGATCATTTATCTAAGTTAACCTCAATAAATATCAGAATATTCTTTCTGATTATTTATACTTAACCTCGTATAAGACATGAAAAATGAGACGACTCCATACAAAGATGGCAAATGCTAAGAACAACTCGATATAATTCTGCTAAGTAGCAAATTAGTGTATAACATCAGAAAATATTTCAGCAACTTCAACGATACCAATTCAAAACTAGGTAACATAAAAAAAATGATGCTCTTTGTTGTCCTTAAGAATCCCAATTTTCTGCCAACAAAACTCAATCTATCAAGGTCAAGGCGCTAACACAGGCATTCAATAAAAGAAACCGACCACTTCACCACCAACATTCTTTCTCCTAGCCTCCTCATGGTCCATAATTCCAGCAGATGTTGTCATCACAACATATCCAAATTGCATAAAGTTACAACCAAAGTCAAAATCCAAATCACATTGATTTTCATTAGGACTTATTGTTGGGTGCAATAATCAAAAACAAGGAAAAAATCAAATAAGCAAAAGTTATTGATACTTAGCTCATTTATAGTGGAAGTGATCGATTTGATGAAACGGACGAGCTCCCCAAATCTCCGCAACAGTAACAAGGCAAAACTTTGGAAAAACACAGTGAGTCACGTGTTCAACACGTTGCCCTTAAGACATTAGCGCCCGGCTACACTCAAGAGTGATGTTATAGCCCTCACAGGACGGATATCTCCAGGATAAAACACCCTACTACACCTACTACTAGCATATGTAGTAGATGCTCAACTTGAGCTTGGCAACTCCGAAAAAACCGTTATGGAAAATCGCGAACGCTTAAGAAACGACTATAAAATATTTTCCCTTAGGGGGTCCCTCTACAATAAGGAGCAACCCCTTTCCCATAGATTTTACAAAAGTAGTGAACTTGTTTATATAATTGACAAATACAACTTAAGAAGAAAAACTCCCCGATGTGGGACTAAAATGCTTATATATTCTCTTAAAACAACTAAAACGTGGAAACTCCGTAATATGGGACTAATAAGTTTTTTCATTCACAAAAGAAAACAATAAATTATAATTTTATTAAAACCTTAAAAATTATTTTTTAGTAATCGTTTTCCAACAATCCCCCACATGAATGAAAACTCAATAAAACACGAAAACACGAGATAGATTCTCGTAAATCAACAACCCAATCTCACGACCCGAACCGACCGAATGCAGACACGGATCGTGCATGTTGAAGTCATACTAGTCATTCCAACGTCATCTCCCTCACACAACAGTGTGATGACCCCAGGATCATACTATGGATTTCTAAAATCATATAGTATAGCAAGCTTTCATCTTTAGTTCCTCACAAGTGAGACTAAAGGTTCCTTTCACCAAAGTGAAAAAGCATGAACTAGTGAACCCTTAGTGACCCTTATATCCTAAGTTCCAGTAATACCAAAACCATCAAAACAAAAATCACATAAAAAGCGCAGGAAATACCATTTTAGGCAGGGGTGTCCATGAGGTCTTGAACCTTTGCTTAGCGAGATATTACCGGAATTACTTGCTAGAGACAATGAACTATGTCTTGAACTGCTAGCGTTTGATGTAATTCGCGATAACAACCACGGATGATATCTCCAAGGGTGCTGCCAAGCTCGTGCCGTTTTGTCCAATTTGGCCCTAGACATATCCATGTTTCTCAGAATGCTCTAGATAATCAAAGCTCATATTCTCATAGGAAGCGGCCCCACTTCCTCATTCAGATAGGTGAGTTTCCATAAAGAGTGTTACTGCTACACCCCACTTCAATCTTAAATTGAAACTATAGAACTCATTAAGATTTCTTAAAAGTCATCCTTCACATGCAGTCACACTATCAAGTCTACACCATAGGGAGGGGACAGAGAATGAAATTCTCTGATAGTGTTTACCTTTACCCACCACAAATTAGTTGTCTCATTCGAAACCTTGATCATGGGATCTCCAGTCAGCAAGGTTGAGTATCCTTCATGGCAAGTTTAATTTATGAGCTTAAGCCCCATCCCCCTCGATGCATTTCTAACTATCTCTTTGGATAAACCTTTCATCAAAGGTTGCGCAATATTCTCCTTGGACTTTATCCAATCAATGGAAATAACGCCGATTGAGATTTATTTTTAGCTTTATCTATTATAGATTGGCTAACACAATGTATAGATATAGCTGGCACAGGCCTATGCCAGATAGGAATGTCTTCTAAAAGCATCTTAGGCACTCGGCCCCCTCTCGTGCTTTATCTAACGCAATACTCTTAGACTCCATAATGAATTGAGCAATATATGTCTGTGTGGAAATCTTCCAAAAATAAACCCTCATGCTAGAGTGAAACCATATCCACTCGTAGACTTAGACTCCTCTGAGTCAACTATCCAGTTTGCATCATAAAGTCCCTCAAGGACAACAAGATACCTTTCATAAATAAAATAAAAGGTAATAGAGTATTTTAGGTACCATAATACTCTACTAAGTGCATCCCAATGCTCTTACTCTGGACTACAAGTACATCTACTTAACTTACTCACAATATAGGCAATGTCTGGACTCTTACAGTTCATTAAATTCATCAGACATCCTATAACTCTTGAGTATTCAAGTTAAGATACTCCATTTTCCTTATTTTTCTTGAGTCTACAAGAATAATCGTATGAAGTACAAGCAGGCTTACAATCAGACTGATTGTATCTCTTAAGCACAAATTCAACATAATGAGAATGACTTAAGACTATAAATGTTTGATTATCTTTTAATCCTCATCCCTAAGATTACATCAAAAAGCCTTAGTCTTTCAAGTCAACGTTCGCATTCAGTGCATGGTTTTAGTGGAATTAATCACATCTATGTTTGTATCAAGTATAAACATATCATCAACATACAAGCATACAATCACACATGCATCCTTAACAAGTTACTTATAAATATACTTGTCAGATTCAGTAACTTAAATCCACTACACATTATCTCATGATCAAATTTTCCATGTCACTGTTTACGTGCTTATTTGAAAACCATACAAAGATTTGTTCAACTTACAAACTTTGTCTTCATAACCTTTCACTACAAAGTCCTTAGGTTGGTCTATATAAATTTCTTTATCTAATTCACGGTTTTTGGAAAGCTGTCTTAACATCCATCTGATGTATCTCCAAGTTGTTTATGGCATCAATATCAATTAGCATCCCAACAGAAGTAATTCTCGTCACAAGTGAATAAGAATCAAGGAAATTTACACCTTCTTTTAATTTATATCCTTTAGCTACCAACTTAGCCTAATATTTTTCCACAGTTCCATATATCTAACCTCTCGACTCATTTACATCCCATGGTCTTACTCCCTAGAGGTAAACTAGCAAGCTCCCAAGTCTGGTTCCGACGGACTGAGTCCATTTCACTAAATGAAGCTTCTTACCAAAATGGGGTTTCAATAGATGTTATGGCTTCTTTACGAGTCTGGAGCTCGGATTAATCTAGGCTTATTATGAAGTCAGGTCCATAAGAAGTCTCAGTTCTAATCTTTTACTTCTCCTAGGATCAACTCTAATTCATCTTCCTTAAAGATAAGTTCTGACTATTTGAAAATAAATCTAGGGGATCAACATCACATCTCTAATGAGATACATGATTAAGAATAAACATGTTCGAAGAACTCAGCATCCCTAGATTCCATAATAGTATTCACACCAAAGTCAGAAAAAGCAGAACTCACAACCAAAAAACTATATGTAGTAGGGTACTCAGGATATCTTATCTAAACACCCCCACACTTTGACGTATGCATAAGAAGGTTGTCTATCTTTCATGAACATATGGAGTTTTATCTAATCCTTTAAAGGTTACTCTATTCAGGATATAACAAAATCATATGACGACCTCCCCCCCCCACAAGTTGGCGGTTAATCCTTTAATCAACATGGCATAAATCATCTCCTTAACGGTTATGTTCTTACGATCAACTATACCATTAGACTACGGTGAATAAGGAGGTGTGATCTCATCAATAATGCCATTTAACAAGTAAAGTTCTCCTATATGAATTTCATACTTGCCATCATGTTCAGACCTAACCCTTTTAGTGGTAACATATACTTTGCTCAATTTCAAGTTTATACTCTTAAGGCTTCTAAGGCATCATCCTTACCCCTAAGTAAGTATACAAGATAGTACCTCGTACAATCATCTATGAAAGTTATAAAAACACCTTTTACCACCTTAGTTTGGGTTGATTTCAAGTCAACTAGGTCTAACTGAATTAATTCTAAGGGCTTAGAATTACTCTGAGCAATTTTGCTAAAAGGTTTTATAGCATATTTTGATTCTACGAATATTTAACTTTTGTGTTGAATATCCAAACTAAATTTGGGTATGCAGCCTACGCTTCCCATTTTATGCATTGACTTATATAAGTTTACGGCTCCATGTCTACCATGCAAAACATTCAATCACGCAAAAGAAAACACAAGAATCAACTACTTCATCAATTTTTTCGTTAAGCTTATATTGACCTTAAGTCTTATAACGTTTCCTTAAAAATCACATGCCCTTAGGTTCGAAAAGTTTTCCATATTCAATTAATATCTTAAGTCTTTTACCATCTACAACAGAACAAGATACAAGATTCTTGCATATGCCCGGAACATGAAAACTTCATTCATGTGAGAATATTATAGATATGAGCTTCTACTCGACCTTTCCCTTTTATGCAACCTTTGTCGCAGGTGAGTTACTCATATAGAGTTTCTCGACATCTCCTATCCTCTGATAGGAGGTGAACAGGTCTCTGTTTCAACAAACATGCTTGGTGGCTCCAAAGTCCACCTACTGGTCTCTCACATTAGTTATTAAAATAACTTCCGACATCATGCCACTGAACTCGTACTAGTTTGTTTCAACTAAATTAGCATTAATTTTTTCACTAATTAAGGTTTTTATGTTGCCTACAATTTATTGCCGTATGGCTAGGATTTTACACACATAAAAATCACCCTTAATTAATGTAATGCTAGATTCAGGTTTATGAAACATACCTTTCTTAAGAAGACTACGCTTAGAGTTGCGTTTGATGTTCCAACCTTTGTCAGCTTTGGAAAAATTGTGTTCATCCGCATGCGCCTGTTAGCCATGTCCCTTTCCAGTTTCATGTCACAATCTTCGTTTATACTCTGACTACGGAGATGGTAATTTCCCAATCACCTAATACACCACATCTCAGAAACCTTAGTTCCGAAACGGAAGATAAAATATGATTTTTGAAGATAATATCTAGATTTACAAACTTCGTTTGAACCACCATATCAAAAAACTCATGGTTACCCCATAAAAACTACTTTAGTTAACAAAACATTTCTGCCCGTCAGAATTTTTCAGGAACGTTTCTCTATTTTGTAAAATATAAAAAAAAAATACTTTTACAACTCCAAAAATTCTGAAATTTTACGTGGGTAACTATCAGGATGTCCACTACGTTGTGTCAAAAGGGTTCATCGAAATTCCTTCTAGGTTGTGAGATAAATTCGAAACTCTACAGCTGACCAAAAATTCGTTTTCTGTTTTTTCACTCCATAATTAACATCCATGATTCACAAACCAATCAACCATTCTTGATTATTACAAATTTTAATGTCTTAAGATTGTTGGGTGCAATAATCAAAAACAAGGAAAAAATCAAATAAGCAAAAGTTATTGATACTTAGCTCCTTTATAGTGGAAGTGATCGATTTGATGAAACGGACGAGCTCCCCAAATCTCGGCAACAGTAACAAGGCAAAACTTTGGAAAAATAGAGTGAGTCACGTGTTCAACATGTTTCCCTTAAGATATTAGCGCCCGGCTACACTCAAGAGTGATGTTATAGCCCTCACAGGACGGATATCTCCAGGATAAAACACCCTACTACACCTACTACTAGCATATGTAGTAGATGCTCAACTTGAGCTTGGAAACTCCGAAAAAACCATTAAGGAAAATCGCGAACGCTTAAGAAACGGCTATAAAATATTTTCCCTTAGGGGTCCCTCTACAATAAGGAGCAACCCCTTTCCCATAGATTTTACAAAAGTAGTGAATTTGTTTATATAATTGACAAATACAACTTAAGAAGAAAAACTCCCTGATGTGGGACTAAAATGCTTATATATTCTCTTAAAACAACT
>JAJJWW010016028.1:0-30533 GCA_023531295.1 Papaver armeniacum | reverse complement strand
GTTCTACTTCAACGGTGAACCTTTAATTTTGTTTTTACATTTTCACTTTTCATCCTATGGTAATTTATTTTTCCTTTTTTGTAATGTCACTAGAAATAACCCGTCCCGTAACGGCACGACATGAGACTAACATAGAGTTATAGAAAATATTTAATAAAAACATATAGAAAAAGAGTAATTCGACATGTATTTCATTAACGATTATATTTAATTAGGTTTCAAAATATGTTAGGCTCAATTCCACGTATAAAAGCTTATAAACCTGAAAGTTTGATATAAATAATTTTAGAGTTGGTCTACAGTGCAGTTGATTAAGAGTAATTACTAAAATTAAATCTTGCTAGTCAAATTGTATTGTCGTGTTATATTATTTTAATTTTTGATGACCAACACCAAAACTGAATAAACTCATCAAACATGGATTAGTTTACAATATTTCTAAGATTATATCATCAATCCATTTAACAACCCTTTGCATTTTAATACCAATTGATTTTACTAAATAAATAAAAAAGTAAATAGTTGATATCTAGTTTATTTGATAAAAAAATCTTTCGTGTTATTAGTTTTATCTTGAAAAATAACTTTTTGATCCACCTCTAATTTCTTCCTAGAATCATACAAAATGAGAGAGGGCGTAACATGATCAATAGAAAAGCTCCGACCATAGTATTCTATTTCATCAATTCTACTTGATTAACAAAGCTTACCTGATTTTTGTAAAAAAATAAAATAAATTTTATTGTGTTTATAACCATAAAAAACATAGAGAATACTCTTAAAAGAAATTCGTATTTTTATTTATTTTATTTAAATGAAAAGATCCAATCTATGTACATTCATAATATGGAGTTTATGACCCTAATCATGAGGGAACAACACTGTATTTGGGTTGTAGTACCCCTACTACAACGCTTTTTTGTGTATTGTGTAGGTGGGGTATTGTAGAAAGTCCAAGCTGTTCTACAATACTTGACTAAGTGTTGTTAAGGGTGATGTGATTCATGGTTCGACAATATTTTTCCAAAGTTGGGATTCTCTTTCGATTTTTTTTGAAAGCCTAACACAACCCTTGCTTGTTGTTGTAAGAGTATCTTGGACAACACAAGTAGTGTATCGTAAAAATATGTAACACAACACTTGTATAAGTTGAAGGTCTATCTTAGACAGCCTAGGATGTGTATCTAGAAATATGTAACACAACACTTGTATAAGTTGAAGGACTATCTTAGACAACATAGGATGTGTATCGTAGAAATATTTAACACAACACTTGTATAAGTTGAAGGACTATCTTAGACAACCCAGGATGTGTATTGTAGAAATATGTAACACCTCTTATTACTATGATGAATAAGATTTGCACGACACTTGTTAGTGTTGTAGAACTATATTGGACAACACCTAATTATGTCGTAAAGACATTCTTTCACAACCATTGGTTTATGTAGTTGAATATGGAACACAACTCTTATTAGAAGTTGTGTTCATAAAACTATTTTGAAAAAAAATTATAGCTGAAACCGAATTGCCGAAAGTATTTCACATTCACATTAACCTGCCAAAGTAACACATTTACATTCATCCAAGTTGACTTAAATTGAAATTCAAAGTAAAAGACCTATGATACCTAAACTTAGAGAAACAAGCATAAAAGGGAGATTCTCGTAAATAACCATTTACTAGATGCTTCAATAGTAATCGAAGCGATCACCACAACATCGGATGAATTGACAAGATCTATAACTCTCTTTGTGGATTGCTTAACAACCTCGATGAATTGACAAGATCGATAACTCCCTTGTGCACACTGAGTTCAAAACAATCCCAGTGTTAGTACCGAAAAATAACGACTAGGGAAATTAACCACTACGTACGGTGATTTGGTAAAAAAAAACTCTCAAAGAACAATGCAAGTATTCACAGTTAAAGATAATATACAAAACCGACTTAAGCAACCTCACAAATATGATGATCCATAACACCCGTGTGCTTATAATTCTCTGACATTATTGTGTGATATCTTGTCAACATTGTATAATAAAAATGAAAGTGTAAACCCAAAAACAAAAGGTGCTGGGTCCTTAAGCAAGTTTGCACTAAAAGCCACCCTCACAAATGCAATTCAAGAAATTTTGGCTTCAAACAGCCATCCATCCAGGGAAAAATAATGGCAGTTATAGACATTAGACAAAATATTACAATGAACTCAAAGATGCTATAGGATAGAAAATAGACAAAAATATGACTTTGAATTAAACAATTCTATCCTATTTCTTTCTAATATAGCAAGTAAACCTCTATAAGCAAAATATCATCTATACATATTTTGGGTCTCTAAAAGTGAACCGAGACAAAGCCACTTTTGAGTTATAAAAAAACCTTGTACCTCAAAGTTCTCTGCCTTTGTAAGGACCTAGAATTATTGTACAACTTTCCATAATTGATAAAACCATTATATCCCAAGCTCAAAAAGATACTATGAATTCTCGATCCCTAAGACTGTAAGTTTAAATGTCAAAAACAAGCAGAAGTCTAACACTAAGGAACCAGGCGCATTCATGCATCATAAATACAGAGCAAGTTACATAAGACACTTCCCAGATGAAAAGTTAATACAAATCCAAGTGTCTTCAAATAATTAGCAAATTAGTAAAGAGAACCTGAGTGACAAATGATCCTAAAATTTAAGCTAGTCATGCTTCTCCAAATAATCAACATGACACAATTTAACTTGTAGCATTTCAAATCAAATCCTATCAATACAAGTCAAACAAAATAATAAACGTAGGCATGAAAATTTACCTTCTCCACAGGGGGTCTTCCTGGTAGTAATGTGCAGAGTTTTTGTTGGCATCCTCACAGGTCCCTTTACTTTCAACCTCTTGTTCTTACCTCCGGTCACAATATCGGTACAGACTGTTAACATGACAAGTTCAATAAATTAGCCATATCCCTCAACCGGATAACAAAATGTGAGTCAACTACCCAAATCAGTAAATTGACAAACATATTCTTTAAGACAATATATTTCAATTGATCATTCGATAGGACTAGTTTAACCAAAAACATCGAGTCAAGAGTTAGACATCGGAGAATTATCGGTAATTGTGCCAAAATCCAACATGTCTTGACACATAAAACCTTGCTATCCTAATACCATCTAGATACTTGAATTGGTAACTACACCAGAATTTTGAGAACAACTGAGCCTAGCAGTTTGAACAACGGAGTCGCATACGTTGTCGATACATAATATTGAGAAGCCAAGATGAACTCGCCAGAATCAAAGAATCTGAGTTCTATTCGTAAACCAAATACACAATATTTAACTCACGAATAAATAAGATAAATAATATTACATGATACTCTTAACTTGGTATTTAACCTTTCAACAACTTAAGACATCTGAACTTAGAGAATTACCACCAAGGAGGCAACAAATGGCTCGGCCCTAAAATTCTTTTTTCAAAGCCAAGCAATGAGGAAATCATAAATTGTCGCCACCGCATCAAACACAAGATAAACACAAGATATTTCTGTTGTGGTGTCGAAGTAACCTTTCTATCGTAGCCTTTCAAACTGAGCTTATGAAGGTAATGGAACATTAACAGACCAACTTTTAACAGACGAAGCAAATCTGATTAACATAACTACATAATGGAGGTAATGGAACATTAACAGATGAATCAAATCTGATCAGGTATTGCAAAATTCATAAAATCTCTAAAATAACAACATATCAAATATCTCCAATTCCGAGTACTAATGGATATATGGGAAAAAACCCTTCATAGTACGATCTTAATTTCGTCCAATTAATTTGTTCAAGTAGCAGCAACTACGACACGTCCCGCAACTTGATCGAGATCCCTACGACCACTGGATGTAATAATCCTTCCTCCGAACACAAGTTCATTAAGTATTTCAAAGATTCGTAACAGCAAATGCATTTGAAGTTTGACCTTATACCGATACTTAAGTTAACTCTTTACTACATCCGGATTCCTAATTGTATGGAAGTGCTAGTAGACCATACATTAGTCGAACAATGAATCATACAAGAAATTGGGACAAGCAACTCATACCTTGGGAAGTGAATCAACTGCAACCCGTCCAATTGCCGCCTCTCCAAAGTTAGGATCCAAAACTTCTTATGTGGCCAATTCATCACCATGGAGTTGAACTTTTTAACCTTGAAGCTAGCAGGCATGAGCCCTTGACCAGACTATGGCAGTCATGGTTTTCTCCCAACTCTATCAAAAACATGAAAAACAATCTATTGTAATGCTTGAAAACAAAGATTTCATGGGAGATATTAGAATTGAAAGAAAATGGGAAATATATAGAATGGAAAACACTTTATTACCTCGCAACCAAGTGTTTGAAGTATGGAATCCTAACACTTTATTACCTCCCCATTTTCTTCTTTCCTCTTTTCCACCTTCCTTCTTCTCAATCCCCTTCTCTATATCCTCCTCCACTTGGTTCACTTGTTAGCACCAACAATTACGTAATCAACATACAAAAAATTACGAATCCAAAATTAAATTTCTATAATCAAAATCAACCAAATTAAAAAGATAGAATCAATTCAAAAAGCTGACCTTATTCATCATATTTTCTAGAAGCGCCACTTCCTTTTTATTCTTCTTAGTTCTTCCTCTTCCTCTTCTTATTACTCTTTCCCCAACTTGTACCCTAACTTCGAAATTGAAAACTACACGAACATGGTACAAATCGATCGGAAACTCCTCCATACAGACTCCATATCTCAATCTCGGAATAACCCAAGATTAATCACAATCGAACACGTGCTTAATCATCGTCTCAACCCATTTGTTGCCCGTTCTTGATGATTTCAAATCCAAATCTCGATTCAACCTCTAGTGATTATTAGCAACAAGATCTTCATCTTCTAGATCTTTGTCATTAATCGGACAACAACTCAATTTCTTCCCCTGTTTCTTCAAATCGACAATAATCAAAACAATCTCGGAAATTGAAATCAAATCCTGATTCTTCTCAAATTTTAATCCTACATTAGTAGCACCAAATAACCAGAATCCCACCGCCATCACTTGCTTCTCTCTTCTCAATTCTTAGAAAGAACAACATTGAGATTTGCGGGTTATTATTTTTGTTTTGAAATCTAGGGTTCGAAATGGGTTTGTGTTGGAACACCAAGAAGACATGACTGAGAGATGTACAAGCAAAGAATATGGTTGTTATGAAGATTTAACAAAATGGGGTTTTTGATTGTGAAAGAGATTCGATGGTGGTAGTTTTTTTTTTTTTTTTTTTTTTGTTAGGTTTTCTTCTCTAAAGGAGGCGGAAGGGGGAAGATGAGAGAAAGAGATTAGAAGATGAGAGATGAATCAATGAGGTTTTGGCTGCTAGGGTATACATCAAAGTAACTTTGGACCGTAGATTAGGAAGGTCATACGGATTGCAGAAGTTCTTGGATGTCTTTGAACGGTAGAGATTTAATTAGGGAAGGTCATACGGATCAATCTCAGTATGTGTTTATTTGCTACATTGTTCTTCATTGCTAAACTAAATTCGGTTTTATTATCAACTTTCGACACGAAAAAAATCCAAAAAAAATATTAATAAATTTAGGACATTGTTATCGACATTCAGATATAAAAAAATCCAAAAAATGTATAAGAATGAATAGGGAAAATGAAAAATGAATTCGTTAATTGGTGTGATTCTTTATGCTTTCTCTTTGTGCTTTTGTACTTTTTCTTTGTGCTTCAGTGTCGATTCGAACTTCAAATTCGGTGTAACGAAAACAAACAATGAATCATGAAGCTTCAAGGGGGTTCTAACTTCAAACTTGGCATGATACATCATCGAAATCGATAAATATGAAGCTCATAGTCGATTCGAACTTCAAATATGGTATAACGACATAAAAACTATGAACCAAGAAGCTTTGGGAGCGTTCTAACTTCAAACGTAGCATGATATATCATTGAAATCGATAAATGTGAAGCTCAGACTCGCTTAGAACTTCAAATATGGTATAACGTCATAGAAACTATGAACCAAGAAGCTTTGGGAGGGTTCTGACTTCAAACTTAGCATGATACATCATAGAAATCGATAAAAATGAAGCTTAGCATCTATTCGAACTTCAAATTCGGTATTACGATAAGCAAACTATGAATCATGAAGCTTCGGGAGGGTTCTGACTCCAAACTTGGCATGATACATCATCGAAATCGATAAATATGAAGCTCATTGTCGATTCGAACTTCAAATGTGGCATAATGGCATACAATCTATGAATCAGGAAGCTCCATGAAGGTTCTGACTTCAAACTTAGTATGATACATCATCGAAATCGATAAAGCTTATTGTCAATTCAAACTTCAAATGTGGCATAATGGCATAGAATCTATGAATCAGGAAGCTCCAGGAGGGTTCTTAATCAATAAAAACTAGCAAACTTAGCATGATATACATCATCGAAAAATAATGAATATGAAGCTTAGTGTCGATTCGAACTTAAAATGTGGTATAACGACATACAAACTATGAACCAAGAAGCTCTTGGAGGGCTATGACTTCAAACTTAGCATGATACATCATCAAAATCGATAAATGTGAAGCTCATTGTCGATTCAAACTTCAAACTTGGTATAATGGAATATAATCTATTAAACCACGAAGCTCTGAAAGGGTTCTGACTTCAAACATAGCATGATACATCATCGAAATTGATGAATATGAAGCTTGGTGTCGATTCGAACTTCGAATGTGGTATAACGACATACAAATTATGAACCAAGAAGCTCTGAGAGGGTTCTAACTTCAAACATAGCATGATTGTATGCAAATCAGGCTCAGAGAGGGTACTAACTTCAAACATAGCTTAATGTCGATTCGAACTTCGAATGTGGTATAACGACATACGAATTTACAGGTAAGATTCCTTCGAAATATTCTACAAAACCTCAAACAAACCTTATTTCTGCATATTGTATGCAAATCAGGCTCAGAGATCGAAACCTGGCCACGAGTTGACTACTATAAGTCAGAAACTTGGTAAGAACGAATAAACCATCCATTTACAGGTAAGATTCCTTCGAAATATTCTACGAAACTTTAGAAAAACCCTATTTTTGCATATTGTTTGCATACCAGGATCCGAGATCGAAACCTGGCCGCGAGTTGACTACTCTAAGTCAAAAACTTGGTAAAAAAGACGAATTCATCCATTTACAGTAAGATTCCTTCGGTATATTCTACGAAACATTAAAAAAAAAACTTTATTTTTGCATATTCTATGCATACCATGCTCCGAGATCGAAACCTGGCCGTGAGTTGACTATTCTAAGTCAGAAACTTGGTAAGAACGACGAATCCATCCATTTATAGGTAAGATTTCTTCGAGATATTATACGAAACCTTAAAAAATCCCTATTTCTGCATATTGTATGCGTACCAGGATCCGAGATCGAAACTTGGCCGTGAGTTGACTACTCTAAGTCAGAAACTTGGTAAGAACGACGAATTCATCCATTTACAGGAAAGATTCCTTCGAGATATTCTACGAAACCTTAAAAAAAAAACCTATTTCTGCATATTGTATGCGTACTAGGATCCGAGATCAAAACCTGGCCGCGAGTTGACTACTCTTAGTCAAAACTTGGTAAAAACGACGAATCCATCCATTTACAGGTAAGATTCCTTCGGTATATTCTACGAAACCTGGCCGCGAGTTGACTACTCAGAATTGGATAAGAAATATATCAGAATTGAACATCCCAGGTTTAAAGATTACCAGAGCTAAAATGACAATATTACCCTTACTAGAAATAAAGGTACTAAATATTACGGAGATTGTGAAAATTACTAAACTATCCTTATCTCAATAAGTAAAGTAAATATTACGGATAGTGAAAATGATCATATTACCCTTCATGGAAATTTGTGCAATAAATATTATGGAGATTGTGAAAGTGACCGACTAGCCTTATCGAAAAAAAGTAAAGTAAATATTACCGCTGTGAAAATGACCATATTACCCTTCTGGAAATTAATGCAATAAATATTATGATATGAAGACTATGAAAATGACCAGACCACGCTTATCGGAAAATAAGTAAACTAAATATTATAAATTTTTAAAATTACCATATTACCCTTACTAGAAATAAAGGTGATAAATATTATGGAGACTGTGAAAATTACCAGACTACCCTTATCTGAAGTGAGTAAAGTAAATATTACAGATAGCGTGTATGTGATTGTTTACAGAGAAGGCTTCGTGCTGTTTGCGGCTCAGTCACCTGAGCATTATTTTTGAGCATTACATTTTGTTTTACAACTCTTATGAAGGGTTGTCATAAAGTTAGTGTATTAAAGAACCACAAACTTGACAGAACATATAATAGTGTAAGTATGGTTAGTGGTGTAGACTTCCATACAGGAGGTTGAGGATCAAATCCCCCCATCCTCATTTCTTCTAATGTTCTATATTTTTACTTCAACAACACTTATAAGTGTTGTTATACATTTTTATATTACAAAAAGAAAAAAAAGCCAAAACTTGTGAACGGTAAGGATGGTTGATGAGCTAGACGTCCATGCAGTAGATTCATGTTTGAATCTCCCCTATAACCTCATTTTTTCCAACATTATATATTTTTACTTCAACAACACTTATAAGTGTTGTTGTAGGTTTGTATTTAAAAAAAAAAAGAAAAAAAACGAAACTCGTGAACTGAAAGGGTGGTTGATGAGCTAGACTTCCATGCAGTAGGTTCATGTTCGAATCTCCCCTCTAACATTTTTTTCATTATCATATTTTTGTGTTCTTCAACAATACTTGTCAGAATTGTGATAGGCTAAGTCACTACATATATGGAACATAGTTGTTATAGCTAAATGTCGTCACAACAGTTTTGCTTAAGGAGTTGTCGTTTGTTTTCTTAGAGCAACCCCTTGTTTCCTAAGGGTTGGCAGTGATGATATACGACAACTCTTCCTTTGAAACCAGTTGTAAAACATAGGACTTTCTACGATGTTTAGAAAAGTGTTGTAAATCTCTAGTTGTAGATGTATATTTTTCCTGTAGTGTGAATTTCATAACAAAATAGGTTACAACTTTCATATCCGTCGGATGTCTTTAGCTGGGATAAGATTGGGATAGTCGGATGCAATGTTTGTCTCTCAAAATGTTATCCATTCGTACAAATTCAAAAACCCATTCTGTTTAGTGGACTCCCTGTGTAGGATGTAAAAATTGATTAGAAGGCATGACTAATATTTTATTCTTAAAAAAAATAGTTTGATACAGATTGAAATAGCAATATACTCGTGTTTTCGTCAATCATTAGTAAATCAAGTTACCAAGTTAAATTCTTAAACTATAGTTTCACCTTACAGGGACAATGTGCTTGTTAACTTATTAGTTAATATTTAGCATGATATATGATAAAAGCACAGTCAGTAATAATTGGAACTAGCATGTTTAACCCTCACCCTCGGAAACAACATACAGTTTGGGTTTGCGGTAAAACCCATGCTAAAATTTACTTGAAAACCGAGTTGTGAACATAATCTGGGTCTCGGATATTCGAATTTGAAGATGCGATCAATCTTATCATTATAGCCATCAAGGGAGACAAAAACAAAATATAAACAAAGAAAAAGAAAGCTACGAAACATACCGTTTCTACGACTAGAAAGCCAGTATCCGCGTCGCCATGTATCCCTCACATTTATTTCGATTTTTTTGCTAGGACATCACCATAGTTTTGTAATCTGCTCCATGCTTTTCATGAAACTTTAAGATATATGCTTTTTCATCCTCAGTCCAATAGCGTGACTCTGTTATCTCCAACAAAAGATGTGCTCGTTTATATATTGCAAGATAAGGCCTCCATGGTAGTGCAGCCGCTGAAACAAAAGTCATCATCTTACACCTTTTAAACTTATTACAAAATTTATTAGAAGCAAGGAAGGCAATATATCTTATCTTATATCTTATCTTATCTTATACTAATATAAAGAAAAGAGGTATTTTGGTTGGTCACAAAATGACAAAATAGCTTGGTGTAACCTTGATATTACTAATATGACCTAAATATCAACCACTATTATACATATGTATTCAAGGGTGAAAGTGTACATTGAATCAATACTTACATAAACAACCTTATATATTTACATATTCACATAAATACCATTGTTATAAAAATACATCAATTTTTTAAAAACTTGATATCTTTCAAACACACATCGGATTTTCGTAAAATTAACATATTTGGAAAGCTCTTTGAAATACCTACGTAATGAGTACAAATAAGAATATTAAATTTTATTTTTCGAAAAAAATATCATTGTTATCAAATTTGGTATTGTTAAAAGAGCAAAATTCAAGCATGTGCATCGCACATGTGGCATCACTATCTTATCTTCTTATACTAATATAAAGAAAAGAGCACTTTTTGGTAGGAAACCCCCCTAAATTACCAAGATATCATCACAAAATATAAATGGCTCTGACAAATCGGGTAAATTCCAGAAAAAGCAAAGGCTATAATTGTAAACTGTGATTTCTTTCTTTTTTTTCTCTCTCGATTCTTCTCTCTCGCTCTCTTTCTACACAGCCTAGTTAGTAATTCTCCGAATCATTCCCGAATGATTCCCGTATCCGAACCGACCGAATCCGAATGATACTAGAACTATTTGAACTCCGAACCTAGTTCCCGGATTATATGGACCTCACGATTGATTCGCGAACGTGTCCGAACCGACCGAATCCAATGATATTTCCGAACTAGAACTTCGAACCTAGTTCGCGCCAACTCGCTCTCCCAAAAATTCTTTGACCGAGTTAGTTGATTGGTTTTGTTTGATTTTGTATATACTTTATATTTAAATATAATTATTCCCAAAATTTTCTATTGGTAGTTGTTTAACCGTGTTTTATATGTTAATTTTTGTTTAAAAGTCTATAATCTCGTTTTATAATACATTTATGCGATTAAATTGTTTACTTCTTGTTAAATAATCACGCTAAAATGTTTTTTTCAATCTTATGAATCATATCAAATAAAATTGGTCTCGTAATAAGGTCACAATACTTATCAATTTATCATATATGTAAGTCGAATTATAAGTGCCGAACTCACATTTATAAAACGGCGCGTGACAAATGGGTTCCAACCATCGTCCAGAACAACGAACCGTTATAATTGTAAACTGAATCCGATTATCCGAATCCGTTTTTTCCTCTGTATTCTTCTCTACTACCCGTACTCGAATTGCTAACTAGGCTACACAGTATCGAGTATCGACAGTAACCTCCCTCTGCCAACTTTTCCCTCTAATTCGAAATTTTCTTTTCAAATTTGTGCCCTAATTATCTCTAATTATCACAACTATGTAGTCACAGATTCAAACCCCATCTCCCGATTTGAGTTGGGGAATCAAATCGATCTAATTTAGTGGTTTAAGGCTGGAATTTGCAGTTCAAAGAAATTAAGCAAGGGATTCAGTCAAGCTTCATTCCCTCTGCTCAAGATTTTACAGGTTAGTTTTTGTTTTTCCTAACATTCGCATGTAAGTTTTCCGTGACATTTGATTTTTGGAAACCTAGATTCAATAGTTTGGGGTTTTAGTATGTTATTAACCTAGATTCTATTATAAGCTATATTATGTCCAATTTACCTTCTTTTTTTTTGACGGATAAATGTGAATAGAGATTTTTATAGATTCATCTCAAATTATTAACAAGTTTAGCCTAAATGCCTATCTCAAAGTTCTTATCGTTTCTAGGCTAGCAAGAAATTTGGGTCTAAATGTTCTATTAGAGAGGGGCAAGTCAAAATGTTTGTAATTTGCTAGCCAGCCTATCTGTAATTCTACACCTTAGTCAAGTAGATTTTGCATCACATTGCTATGGAAGATTTATGGGTCTCAATGTTCGATTAGAGAGGGGAAGTCAATTTTCGCGTTCCCTGTGTTTCATCCATTTTTCAAGTCAACCTGATAAGACTATAAGAGTTGTTGAATTTGTAGTTACTTCCAGTGAAGCTTGCAGCCGTTAATTAACTCGAGAATCACTCCTACTAATAAGGGTTATCCTATTTCTATAAGAGATGCAACTCAAAGCATGTTGTTTGCAGGTTCATATATGATTTCATATAATGGCATGTTTTTGCATATCAAGAAAATAATTGTTGGAAAGTTGGCAAAGTTTCACAATCTTAATATGTTTACTATGATTTTTGATATTTGTCCATCATTTTCTGTTCATTGGACCTTCTACATCTTAACTGAATTCATGCCATTCTTCTATATTTCGGCAGCCAATGACGATATGTTTTACCTGGGAACCATTTGATGTTTCAAATGTGTCCATCTTTCCAACTTATTTCCTAGGATAGCTAATATTTAAGTGTCCTTTATTTCAAAAAAATATGTAATTGTACTATGATGGAGCTGGGGCTGGGGCAAGGGAGATATTAGTTGTATAAAATTTGTGAATTAGTATGTATAGTTGTTGTTTGTATTTGGTTTATGTATTGATTATGGAATTTTCATTATTTTGAGGCAGTTGAAGCAAGAGTCGATGGTAATGGAGGGTCAGCTCCGCCGCAGTCCTCGGCTGACACCAAAGGCGAAATTTTCTTAGCTTTAGATAATACGATGTTAGTTTTGGATTGAGTGCACATCGTGCTCCAAATACACACTTCAGGTATTGGTCCAGGTTTACTTAGTTGTTCTGTATTTCAGTATCTTTATTAACTGAATTCTTAAGATTCTATATTACGGGTTTGTGTCCTTTAGTATTTGATTATGGATTGTTAAATGTTCTATATTTCAGATCCCTGTTAATTAAATGTGAACGCAGCCTTATCATGGTTACAGGCCCCTTGAGAGGAAATGCAGTATAGATAACAATTTTTTTGGCGCAAAGGTACGAAGGACCGTCCATGGTATCCATAACAGAGAGCATAGAATTCAAGTTACTAGCTTCTTTGAAAGTTTGAGAAGTGCAATGGATCTTTAAGCTGCAGGAACAACATTCGTAGTCAGAATTGGTAGAATTCTGTTTCATGGGATCGTTCACTCAATATAGGCCACAGATTGGATGCTAAAACTACTTTGGGTCACATTAGAAAATTATTCAATGCAAACATTCCTTATCTTATATCAGAAAATTGACCAATGTAAACCTTCCTGATTCATATATGGATCTTAAGTTGCTCCTAATATTGACATTAGAAAACCTTCTTTTTCTTTTTTGTAAATTGAAGTATCTGCGTCGAATAGGTCTTCGATGATTGAAATTTATTGTTCACTATAATTATAGACATTATACAATGAAGAGTTTGTTTTGTAGGTTTCAATTCTGTATGCTCAGTTTAAAAAGTCGTACTTGAGAAGTGAAAACATCTCCTTAAAGAAGCTCAATAATTAAAGTTGTGAATAACTGGTATGAGTGGGTACTACGACGTTATGGCAGGCGCATCGCGCGTGCGTGTTATACTAGTCCTCATAATCAGAAGAAAGCCATGTGGGTAAGCTGTAACTTCACCGAGAAGATAACTATGGAAAAGCTCTTTACATTTGAATTTTTCTTGCAGTTCAGAATCATATCCAAGCCTTTCTCACCCAAATTATGTGCCTAAGAACATTAACGACTAATGTCAATTAATCTGGTGATCTTCTGATCAGAAACACAATTGTAACGTAGAGCAAGAGATATTGCTTATTCTTGTTGTTGTCTTTGGCAGCTTAGGAAAGGGTCAAATAATGTAAGCCGTTAACTTACTTCTACAATTTAACGCTCGCCCCTCTAGGGGGGAGTAATAAGACTAAATGAAATGGATAATTATTGCTAATTGAGTGAAGAATATGTACTTCCGGTGTTTCTAGATGATGGATATTGGAGATGGAAAACATAGTTTTCTGAGAGTAAATTCCAGAATAGAAGTTTAAGACAATTGTAATAGTGCATATGCCATAATGAGTGCTAGTAAGGCAATATGTGTTCGACGTGCGTCACAACAACATAACTGGAGAAGAGTTGGTACTCAAATAAATTATAACGAGAACGCACTGCCACGCCTAATAACAATGGATGGTGCACGCAACAAAATAAGTGCTCTATGAATACAATTTAACATGGCTATTCAAAGTAAGATGAGGTAATGACAAAAATATACTGGCATAATAAGGTTACTCATTATCTTGTTAAAGAACAATACTACTTTGCAATCTCTAAACAAAAGTTACAGCTAGTCTATTCAAATTCATGAGCATACCTCTATATAACTGTAAACAGCATCCTCCACCATTTGTTCTTCTTGCCTTGAGAACCTCTTACCTTGAACCAATTTTTTTCCATGATTTTCCTCCCGATCATCTCTTTTGTCAGATGAAGGGAAGACATCTAAATTGCCTGAAAATTTAACTTTTATGGAAGATTTATTGGAATCAGAGTTCTTGAAATCATAACTAGGGCTGAACATTGGGTCGGGTAGGTCGGGTTTGGACTCACCCGCCACCCTACCCGTTGATGGCGGGTATTTGAAGCTATCACCCGTAGTCGACTCAACATTAAAACGGGTAGGTTTTCACCCGACCCACATTTCAGCGGGTAGGGTCGGGCGGGTGACGGGTTTACCCGTCGTAAAACAGATGAGAACTGACTATAGTCTGTAACTCTTTAAGAAGATAAAAGCAGACCCCATGTCCAAGCGTTAGACAACAATTAAAAGTGTTTAAAGGTGCAGAAAGACAAAGCTAACAATAATAACAAGAAATGAGTTCAAAGCTCAAAAGAGAAAAGACAGTACATTGCATAGAAATGATTTCAAAGCTCAAAAAAACAAGGCATTGCTGATCCATACTATTTGCAACATTCTCCCTCAAAAGATTTGGATGTTCTACCCCCAACAGTGAACTAAGCCATCACCTTGTCTAAGCCAATAAGAATTAATCATCATCTACGATGATGGAAGAAGTAGCAAGGTCACCAAATAGCTCTGCAATTTTGCAAAAAAACAAAGTGAAAAATTAGTAAACGAAATCAGCCTTCATGACATACTGTATACATGCTACAGGTAACATGATCTACAAGAAACCTAACAAAATACCGTGGTCTATAAGAAACAATTGATGTCATTGATCAAAGCACGCTCTATAAGAAACAGTTGATGTCATTGATCAAAGCATCCATTGTAAACAGTCAAGTAAGGGGTGAAAGATCCAGTTAAATACTAACATTACGATCCATTAAAAACTAACATGTTAGGAATCAGCATTTATGAACTGGAAAAGAAAATCAAAAGGTAATTATCTACCAAGACATGTCTGTTGACTCATTGAAACAATATAAACTTAAAAACAACATAAACTTAAAAGGAACCAAGAAAGTATTAAAAGTAACATACCCAACTCGAGAATATCAATCTCCTCCTCCTCCACTCCAAGGCTAGAAGAATCCATGTCAATCGGAGTACGTAACCAATTTTGTAATAAAATTAAGGCCTCAAGTGTCCTAGGATTCATGGAACTTGAAAAGGATCCAAAATTCTTTTCCTACTAAAGGCTGATTCTAAGCAAATGAAGAAACTGAATAGCAAATATATCCTTAGCCATACGTGGCAAAATGTCAAACCTCGCTGAGTTAACCTTCCACCACTGTAATATATCAAAAGAAGAATTTACATTGGTCGGGGAGTAAATTGGTTCAGCCAAGTATCGTTCCACCTCAGATCTCCCATGATCCTCCACATTACTCAATTGGCTCTTGCGTTTATTTCGTCCTGCCATGTACTTAGCCTTGATGGAACCAGAACTTGCAGAACACGAAGTGCTTTGAGTAGAAGTAGAATTAGTGTCACCTACAGACTCTGTTGAAGATGCCATACTTCCATTGTTTAGATACTCTAATTTATATGATGTGAACAGCTCCTCAAATTTTTGCAGAACATCATCAACCCAATCTCTTACCATTCTTTTTTTCCTTTCAGGGTCATAATGCACAACCAAATCTTCGACAGATACAATCAATCCATCTACTTTCTCTCGTGGATCAAGAAGTACAGCCATCAACAACAACGAATTCATCTTTTTGTAATCTCCCCAATATTTATTGTATTTGAGCAACATTACACTACCCATGTGGCTTAAGAAAGGGTCATCATACCTATTTTTCCAATCATCTAACTCTTGACGAACAAAGACAGAAGTTCTAATAAGAAGGAATGTGAAGTAACATATGTGGAAGCTAAAAATGCAACAGTTGCTTCATAAAATACCTTTAGAAATTGAATCAAAACTCTAGCATTGCACCAATCATACCGTTCAGGAGCATGCACTTTTGGCTTGTTTTTCTTCTTGGATTTTCTAACAAAGATGCCAGCAGTAACTTCCTCTTCTTCAACAATATCGGTTTCTTCTTCATCATCGAATCTAAATCATAGTCAAGATCCAGATCAACTGTCTCATCACCGTCACCCATAATATTACTTGGTTCTGGAATATCAAAACAAAACTTGTCACGAAATCCCCTATCCGACTCACGTAGCCTTTCAAATGCCTTTTCATATCTCTCTCACTGCAACAAGCATCAAGTAAGTAGAATTCCACCGCGTCATCACATCTAAAATTAAACCCTTTTTGCAATCAATCCTTTCCATCGTTGCAGCTTCCGTAAATTTCTTCAATCTTGCGGGAGATTTGGTGACATACTTCACCACTGCCCGGATTCTGAGAAGCGATGTATGGTACTTTTTCATACCGTCCTTCACAACAAGCGCGAGTATGTGAGCTGCACATCTAACATGTAAATGTTTAGCTCCAACTAATGAAGAACCCCAACTCACAACTTTTTTCCTCAGATAATCTATAGCAACTTTATTTGCGTATGCATTATCAAGCGTCACATTAAAAACCTTCTCAAGCCCCCAGTCAATCAAACACTTCTCCAAGGCCTTCCCAATGTGTCTACCTTCATGGCTCTCAATCAAGCAAAAACAAATAATCCTTTTATGTAGTTTCCAATGATGATCAACAAAGTGTGCAGTGACAACCATGTAATTATAATTCTGTATGGAAGTCCAAGTGTCAGTAGTAAGGCATACTCTTATTTTGTTAGTCATAAATAACTTTTCGATTATCCTTCTCTGTCAAAAAAGCTTGCGAGACATCACGGTACACTGTCATACGACTTGGAAGTTTAAATCTAGGCTCAAGAAACTTACAAAAAGCCCTAAAACCTTCACCTTCAACAATCCTAAAAGCCATTTCATCAGTAATAATAAATCTAATCAACGCTCTCCGACATCCTTCTTGTGAAAAGAAACCCCCACCAATTGTGGTTCCTCTCCGGAGCTTGCAAGGCTGAAAATTAAGTGTTTGTTGTCCCGCTTCCTTACCAGCCATTGTCTTCTTATACTCAATACACCTATCCAAATGATGATTAAGATTAGTAGTCCCATGGGATTTACCACCAATTTTGTAATTACCCCTTGGACAATACTTACACTTTGCTCTCTCACCATTCTGTATAATTTCAAAATGTGCCCAAACCCATGACGTCTTCGCACAAACTCTAGGCTTCTTAGTTAAAGAGTCATCTGATGCACTAGAAGGTGAGGTTGAGAAGATGGAGCATAAGACCAGTAGTACTCCTGTCCTACCGATGCTCCGAGCACATGACCGGAAACGCGGTGGACGTTGAGGCGGAGGTCCCATTTGCGATGCAATTCCATGTACAAGCGGAAGATTTGAAGCGAGAATCATCTTCGAGATTTCAACCATGGTAAGTGGTAACCCGCACATAAGAAACAAGTGACAACTCAATACAATCCCGAATTACATGAAAAAACTATAGAAGCTATGCCGATAATATCAATAACCGAGGTTAAATGATGGGGAACAAACCCAATTGAATTTATGCAACATATAATCAAAGATAAACCCAATCCATTAAACGAAAAAGGGAACAAATTTCAACCACAATACATCAAACAATCGATTCCAATTCAACTTAAAAACTATCAACCCTAACAATAACATTCAAATCGATTCAAAATAAAAACATAAACCCTAACCATGAGATGGTATTGCAATCATGAGATGGTATTATTATCGAACTCAAGTATCAAAAAATCAAATTAAAATCAAATAGCTTAAACCCTAATAAAATGATTCAAATCAAAGAACATAAACCCTAACAATCATCTTTGATTAAATCATTAGATTAAATTACCTCACGCCGTTGTTAGCTTGGTGATGATTAGACGGTGGTATTGGTGGTGATTTTATCTTTGGTGGTGGTATTGGTGTTACTGGAGATGAGAAACCGAGAGAGAGGAGAAAACTCAGAGAAGTGAGAAATGAAAACAGAAACTAAGAAAGTGGAGCCGATTAGGTTGATTTAGGTTTTAATCTTTCTATAGTATTGAACGGCTGGGATCATGGATGGGAAGTAATCCAAGGGTAATGGATGGCTTAATGATTTCTAGGCGGGTGAGCGGGTAGGTCGGGTTTTATAAGGGGAGAGTCATAGTCGACCCAATACTTGGCGGGTTTCAGACGGGACTAGTCATAGTCGACTCGTGTGTTTCGCGGGTAGGGTCGGGTGCGGGTAAAACATGGCGGGTGAGGGTCGGGCCGGCGGGTAAGGTCGGGTTTGTGCAGCCCTAATCATAACCCACACCCATGCTTACTTCCTTGTTTTCTGTTCCTGGGTCTCTCATACCACCCTCTGTGTTTTCAGAACTCGTAACCAATTTGGTCATCTTCCTCTTCTTCTTTTTCTTCTTCTTTTTCCTTCTGCTATCTCGACATCCATCAATTTTCCTTCCCATCCCTCTTCTTAAAAGTACGAGAACCAGAATGAGCCTCAGCACAGTACTTCTCAATGTGGATTTCTTCGCAATCATCTCCATTTTCATTCCTTTTTTTTCTTGTTATTCTTCTTTTCACTCTTCCCCTTCTTCATGTACTCAATATTTCCCTGACCAGTCACATCTATCTTCAGCTCCTGATTGCTTATGCTAGTTTTCATTTCTGATACAAATGAGGAAGAAGCTTCTAACCTCTTAGTCTTTGACTATCACACCTATCTTTGTTGCAAGGAAATTATTGAGAAATGACAGATTTCCTATGGTTACTATCTAGTTCAGTGAATTGCCCCCAAATTTCAAAATCAAATTAGACACGACAATCGTAGATTGACAGAAATCTATTGAGAACTAAGCATCTAAAAGTGCAAAGGCTTTAACCTAAATCCAAAATCAAAGAACAATGATTAGGGATTTAAAGAAAACAAACGAACCTTAGGGAAGACACAGGAGGCACAATTAGGGGAAGATTCTAGGTGATTATCTTGAAACGATGTCTATATCATCATAGAAATCCAGGGAGTTGGTGCTCACTTGAACATCTCAAGGACTCTGAAGAACCATTGAGACTTGGAAAGAGATACCGGTGTTTGTTTGAATCAGGGAGGACGAAATTAGCTTTAAATTACGGGTTGGGTGTCCACTCCCAAAAATACGGGTGGGTAGGGGTTGGAAATGCTAGCAAGCCTAAAGACAAAAACAAGCCCAAAGGTGCAATTACACATCAGCTGCCAAAAGAAAAAAAAAAAGTTATAAAATAAAATGATAACCCAAACACAGATCTCCGGAATTTTAAACTATGAAAATAATATTGACTCACACAATAACATTTTGATTCAATTGTTATTTTGATTTCAATTACAGAGAAGGGAATCAGACGGCTGACCGACTAGCAAATAAAGCGGCGGACGACTTATCGACAACCATTTGGGATAATATAACACCGTTGTGTATTAGACCTATTGTAATGCAGATTCTATAGGTACTACTTATCCCCGTGTAATTTCGTCTTAATCTAATAAATGTTATGCTTCAAAAAAAAAAAAAAAAAAAAATTTGATTCAAAACTCCAACAGGGGCACACCACTATAACATTGCAAATACAAATAAAAATACAAGACGCTGCTATATTTTTTGATGGTCCAACGATCAGATTGATGAAATATGTATGTATAATTCAGTTGATACCGAACTCATACATATAACATACTAGTTCATCAATATTCAATATTGCCATAAAACTGCAGCTAGTTGAAATTACAGAAAAGGAAAAAACATCTAGTACAGTTAATTACTTATGTATAGTAATTAACCACTAGGAAATTGGTTTCACAAGATTAACTTATCACTCCGGTAGCTAGGAAATGACGATAAACTTGTGGCAGCACCTGTGTTGTTCTTAACGACAACAACATTCGCAAAGCTCCGAGGACGAGGAAGCATCCAGTTTGCACCTCTGGCTAGACAATGATGAAGTACCCAGTAAACCATCCAGTAATGTGGAGCACCTTCTTTGGCAGTCAGTTGCACAAGTACGGCAAGATGTAGTGTCAGAGAATTGAATAGCAATATATCTCTCCCCGGCTGCACACATGGTATTTGGAGGTGGTGGTGGGGCTGGGGCTGGGGAAGGAGGCAAAGCTACGGGTGCAGGTGGTGGTGGGGACGGGGGTGGGGGTGGGGGTGGTGATGTGTTGTTTTCACAACAACACTTGCACTCTGTTGAGGAAGATCCTACGCTACACCGTTCTTCCGCCACTGAATAAGTAGTACCCATAGCAGAACATTTATTTTCACACTCAGTTGCACAAGCAATGCAGTCACGAGGGTCGTCGAATTGATGAAACGCAATATAAATATCTCTTAGGCTACAAATATTATTAGTATCCGAAGTTGGCGTTGATGGGGGAGGAGGTGGAGGCCCGAATATGTCTAGAGGTGGGGGTGGAGGCCCGAATAGGTCTAGAGGTGGGGGTGGAGGTGGAAGTGGAGTTCTTTCCCGACAACAACATGTGCATACCAATCCTAAAAATGCATTAGTTGCTATTACAAATCTTCTCAAACAAATCTGATCAGCCGCTCTAGCTCCTATACCATCACATCTAGTTTTACAGCCATCAAAACAACGTTGGCAATCTTTCCGGCCGCCAGTTAGGTCAAATGATCGTTTTTTATCCGTGGCTCGACAATTTTTCCTACCAACTGGAGCTGGAGATGTCGGTTGAGATGAGAGTGGTACTTGGCAACAACCCCCGCAACGCCTTCCTGTTCCAGCAAAGGAGTTATACTCTGACTTCGACACTACTCTCCCCTGCAACTGACATGCGGTTTGCAAGTCCGTTCGACAATTGTCGGGGCCGAGGGAGTCGTAATATTGGTTTCACCAGGATCACAGGAAACAGCTGCAGCCGTTATTTGCATGTCTGAACATATTTGCATATGCCATCAAATACAGATAAATATTAATTAGTAACACACAACAAATTCCATAATACGATAAGCATTAACACACGAACACGCAAGTTGTTGCGAAAAAGATGAACTGCTTTTAAAAGATCTTGGTAAAAGTAGGGAGGGATATCATGTTCATAATATAAAACATACAAGTATAGAGACTAAATGGCTGAAAGAAGACTATAATTGGGTTGAATATCATGGGTGCAAGTATATGTAGTTGCAGCTAACCAAAACAAAAATTGAGACTAAAGATAGAGGTACTACTTACGTAGTATCATTGATATAACAGTTGTTACAGCAAGAAAAAACCAAACAGATGATGAGAACCCCATTACTTTGATGAACAAAATACTTCTTGCTGTTTATGTTGTTGTTGTGTCCTTCATGTTCTTGCAAGCATATGCATTTATAGCAAAAGTAGCAACTTGAGTTGGATGATAAATTAATCACTCGTTTGTTAAAATAGTGGGATTGAGATTTGAAGGATTCCCAAAATCCCAATTTTTGTGGGAGTAACATGCATGGTTATGTAAAAAGTCTTGAACTATTAAAAACATATAAAATCAGAAAAATTGTAATCCCTAAAAAAAACTCCTATGACCTTCCTAAAATAGCTCCCTAAATGAACTCTCTTCTAAAAAATTACTAACTCTTTTGTTTATCAAGGTATTTATGGGAAATTTATGGAAATTCTAATTTTCATTAGTGGGAGATTCAGGAAAGTTCTGATTTCACAATAAAGTCGAGGGTGAATATTCTGAATTTCACCATGGAAACTTAATGCTGAAAATACCGATCAAAAAAAAAACTTAATGCTGAAAATACAATTTCCATAGGAAAATGAACGTGAGAATTAAAATTACCAAAAATGAGCACAATTCGAGACGTATAACATCACCATCTATCCCTTTGAATATCAACCGTTAAAAGTTAACAGTTGAAATTAATATCATCAAAATATCAAATTTAACTTCATTGGCGTTTGGTTATTGCGGAGAAAATGGCGCAAACTATGTATGATAGTGTCCATCTAAGAGTGTCCATGGATCCTTCCTCTATTATTATTATTATTATTATTATAATTATAGATTTTTTAAATATTATTACATGAAACTAGTTGGAAGCCGAACAAGCTAAGCTCCAACGACATACTACTACATTAATTGAACAGGTTGATGTGCTAACCTACCAGCGAGCCTCATGGGTAACCTAGCCAAGGGAGCCGAAACGGCGGGAGGGGGGCTGAGATTGTGTCACAAGGGGGGCAAGCTAACACTACCTTCCATGTTAATTCCTGCAATATTACGCCATTGGGGACTCGAACTGCAGGACCTCCTGGAGCGCATTAAACTTTGGGGAACGGGGATGACCAGTGATCTAGGGCCCGTTATTATTATTATTATTTATTTATTTTTTTATTATTATTATTATTTATTATTATTATTGAGAATCAAAATCAATATTACAAGAGATGGTGGGTAACCTAGCAACAAGTGGGCACCAACACCTTTACGAATAACGATCCTAGCCTATGAAAAAGAGAATTGCCGATCTTAAAATTAGCATCGTGCCTTGCCATGCAATTTCTTAATTGCTTGAGAAAAGTTAGAAATTAGAGCCAAGTTCACCAAAAGTGGAAGACCAACACACCAAACCCATATCCGAGGAGTGAAATGCAGGCGTCCAAGTATTTTTGTTCTTTCGAACGGTTGCAGTTGAGAGATGGCATGACCTTGGTATGAGGTTACGAGTTTTAGCGGTAGTGGAAGGAGAGACCCCCGTGACATCAAGGCATACATCTCTACCATTGTCCCAATTATAAACCATGATATCTGCATGGCCTAAATTCCTTATTATTGATGACACCCAAGGAAACCTCTTTCCTAGCTACAATGCCGACTCTATAGCACATGTCTGCAAAATATCTTTTACTAAATCATGTCCGAACTTAAGCCCAACCTCGCTAGCACAACAGTGGATAGCGTGGTCACCAAAGATATCCATAAGCTTGCCACAACAAAGAACATTTACTATCTTCTCCGCAAGGGGTATAGCCAAACGGTACTGCAGGACGGAGCTAAACTGCCTAGAGCCAACCGCCTGATCAAGACCAGGTATAGGTATCGCCTTAAGGAAATCCATCGCATGTTCAGATCTATTGCATTGCCAAACTGCAGTCTCACGTGCGGATAAAGAGAAACTAGAGGTTACCTTCTCCCGGATAGCACCAAAATAGATAAGCGCCAAAGACTTCATGTATTGAGGCGACATCATTAATGTTGAAATCAGAAGGGAATCCTACAAGTTTGCGTGAAATTGTGGATCGTACCGTGAAAACCAAGTCGGCTAATACCGAATCCCAAAATAGATTTCTGCAAGTGTTGAGTCTGCGCCTGGGAAGCAACACTTGTCTGCAAGTCAGCATCATTATTATTATTATTATTTATTATTAAAGGATGCCACTGAGGCTATTATTATATAACGATAAGATTACATGTCTGTGTCCATGACAACATCGGTGGTAGGCAACCGAGCAACAAGCTGGGTGCCAACACCCTTTTGGTTAGCAATGCCTAGCCTATGAAAAAGAGAACCGCCTATCTTAGAGTTGGGGTCATGACTAATGAGGCAGTTCTTCAATCTTCTTATAAAAGCAATAGTGTCTTCCCCTAGCTCCCCCAAGGTGGTAAAGGCCAATACACCAAAACCGTATCCGTGTGCAGTGCATTTGTCAAGGTATTTGTGGCATTTACGCGTGATAGCTGCTGAAATAGCGTGTCCTGGAGTGAAGTTGCGCGTCATGGCAGTTGTAAATGGTGAAACACCGGTCACATCCAAACAAACAGCTTTCCCATTCTCCCAATTGTGGACAAGAAGATCTGTCGGCTTCAAATCTTTGTTGGAGTTGGAAGACAAACCCAAAGAAGCTTCTTTCTGTGCTGGGACACCAGCTTTATAGCACATGTCGGCAAAGACATCTTTAACAAAATCATGGCGAAATTTACTCCCTACATCCTTTGCATTTGATGTAGAGCATGGTCGCCAAAAACGTCCATGGGTCTATTGCAGCTTGAGCATAGGGTGTCGCTGTCGAATAAAGGTATGCCAAGACGGTACTGCAAGACGGCTCGAAAGTATCTAGATCCCACAGACTGGTTTAGCCCACTGATTGGAATGGCTTTGAGAAAATCCATTGCATGCGGCATTCTATTGCTTTGCCAAAGAAATAAGTCCCGAGCAGAAAGTGAGTATGTTGTTGGTATCTTTTCCTTGATAACATCAAAGTATGTAACCACCAATGACTTCATATAATGAGGGCGGTGTCGTTGATGTTGAAGTTGGAAGGAGATACTCCACACGCCTGCGTATAAGACTCTAATGCATATCGATAGTTGTCATACGAGTCTAAAGCCGAAGGGAGTGACAAAATAGTGCTCTGAAGGGACTCGGTTTGAGCACAAGAAGCAAGATAACAATACTTTCCGGTGTCGGTCATCGTGAGGATACCTAGCCCGCCGTCTTTGATCGGAAGAGATGCAAAAAGCATTATTATTATTATTATTATTATTATTATTATAAAGATTGCCTCCAGGGGCTTTTATTAAAAACAATCAAAGTCATTTTGTACATGAATGGGCGGGAGTCGGGCAACAATTTGTGCTCCAACACCCTAAACAAAATCAAAGTCATTTATTATTATTATTATTATTATTATTTTTTTTATAAGATTGCCTCCGTGGCTTTTATTAAACAAAATCAAGTGCGTAATTACACAGGCTTTTATTATTATTATTATTATTATTATTATTATTATTATAATATTTAATATAACGATTATTACATTAACTAGTTGGAAGCCTAACAAGCTAAGCTCCAACGACATACTACTACATTAATTGAACAGGTTGCTGTGCTAGCCTACCAACGGGCCTCATGGGAAACCTTGCCAAGGGGGAGCCGAAGCGGGGAGGGGGGCGAGATTGTGTCACAAGGGGGCAAACTAACACTACCTTCCATGTTATTATTATTATTATTATTATTTTTTTTTTTTTTTTTTTTTTTTTATTATGAAAGGTGCCGCAAAGGGCTTTTATTAACCAAAAAAAATATTTACACGAGGATGGGTGGGAGTCTAGCAACAAGTGAGCACCCACACCTTTTTGAATAATAATGCCAAGCCTATGGAAAAGAGAACCGCCTATTTTATCGTTAGAGTCATGACTTGCAAGACAGTTCTTCAGTCTCTTTATGAAGACAATCAGGTCTTCGCTTAGCTCACCAAGTGTTGTAAAATCTAGAACACCGAAACCGTACCCATGGGTTGTGCATTGGGCCAGATATTTGTTACACTTGCGGGTAATAGCTGCGGCGATCGCTTGTCCAGCGTAAAGTTCCCACTTCCGAGAAAAAGGTGAAACACCGGTGACATCGTAACACACGTCTTTACCGTTCTCCCGGCTATAGACTAAGATGTCGGCGGTTTTAGTTCTTTCTTTGGTAGATAAGAAGCCAAGTTTAGCTTCTTTCTGGCTGCGACACTCGACTTGTAGCATATATCTGCTAATGTATCTCTAGCTGGGTCATGTACGTATTTGAGTCCCAATGTCGCTTGCGCAATGAAGAGCATGATCCCCATAAATATCCATGTCCCCCTTACAACAAGAACATGTCTTGTCTTTTGCAAAGAGAGGAATGCCCAAACGATATTGCAATATGGATCTAAACTGGCGAGGCCCGACATTCTGATTCAAACCCGCTATAGGAATAGCCGTAAGATAGTCTTGTGCATGTGCCCTCCTGTTACTCTGCCACAGAAACGAATCACGTGCAGACATAGGGTATTTGGTAGGTATATCCCTCTTGATAGCTTCAAAATATAACACCGCTTGAGGAACGCATTGGGTGGGGCGTATTATTGACTTCAAGGTTGAAGGAGATAAACCACTAACCTTGTAGGAAGGCGTTGAGGGACAGGTTGAAAAGTATGGCTAGATTCGGAGAGCGACGGCATCGGGAAGGATATTGTCTGAAGGTTACGAGTACGAAGGCATGATGCTAAATAACAATATTGGATCGTGTCTGTCATAGTGTAGACTCTAGACCACTGCGTTGATGGGTAGTGTGGCATCTGTTGCTGGAATCCCGGCCAAATCCGCACCATCTGCTGTTATGAGATGCCTCGGGTATTCAAGTAAGTGTGAGTCGTAGGTTGTTGCGCTTTGGGATAAGACTTGAGGTTTAGTAGTTCTCATTGTGAAATATAACCTCGATACACAGTGCAATTACGCAACAACAAAGAACTCACTTTGTGGGTCTTTGAGGTTCTTATGACTTTACGCATCAGTGAATAGTTTTGTCGACACGCTGAAGAATCATGTTGCTGCGGGGGTGGTCGTTTAAACTAATCGGGCCTCCAAGCAATTTCACGCCTTGAGTTGGTCGATGAATATTCTTTGGGAAAAACACCGTCTGTATGCTTCTTGGATCTGTTGTTGGCCCAGAACACTTCGGTTTTGTCTATGTTAAGAAATAGACCTCGTTGTGCCCCTTCCGCTTGTATGATATTTAAGGCTTTGCAACTTCCAGTATCACCAATTATTGTTCCATCATCTAGATACCACGCATGGAGATCCAATTGGCATTGTGATGCAATTTTACACACAAGTGGATGTAACGTAAGTGCAAAAAGCAAAGTGGACCGAGTGGATCCCCTTCTTTGGACGCCTTGGGCGAGATGACTGGATTGCCTCATTGTAGTATAACCTCGGGCTTGGCATAACAAAATTCTACCCATTTTGAAATCTTTGGGACATATCTTTCGGACTTCACTAATCATTACAGAGCGATCAACAAGATTAAAAGCGTTAGATAAGTCTACAAGTAGCATTGTCGATTAGTTTGCTTACCCCTTTGTTCGAGCAACTGCTTTGCGAGTGGAGAATACCTTCACCACCGCACGGATACCAACCCCAAACGATGGTTTCCCAAGTACACACCAACTCCTTCTCGGCGAAGTTGCGGCAATCTTTGAGCGGAGCCTCCTCCAAATTGTGCCGACAAAGAATCGGCCTAACACCACCGTCTGTTTTAAGCAAAGGTGTCAAAGGTGCGCTAGCTATGAATTCTCCAGAGTGAAGGGCGCGACCGAGAGAGCCATAAGTTTACGACACCTGTCATGGACATTAAAAGCTCATCCGATACGGCTGCTGCAGGGCCGCTGAGAGCATCCAGCAAATGCTGTGCTCGTAGACCATCCCTACCGCATGAGGTGCCCTTTGGGAAACTCTTTATGGCAGCTAGAACAGATTTAACGTCAGCCATTGCAGGTGGGGCATCGAAATTGTCTGCGGGTATGATAGGAGGTGGTGCAGAGGGGTGTTGTTGTTGCAAGACCTGTAGAGTGTCTGAGTTTGCTGGGGCAACTCCATTGGAAGATAATATGCGTATGGCTGCGGTGTAGTGGCCGTAGCTAAGTTTTTTTCCTGCATGCCTCTACGTTAGAATTCTTAGGTTTGCGCCTGCTGTGATATTGCTTCTTTAGAGACTGTGCTGAAAGGTCAAGCAGTTGTTGAATAATGGAGATATAACCTTGTGGCTCCTTCCATTTGGCAAGTGCCTGTTTAATCGAAGATGTTTGCAACCTCTTCCGCACACGATCTTTCTTCCGATGAACTTTTTGGAGTATAGAGATTGAGGGTGCATATTGGTAGCAAGAGCAACTGCAACCACGCAGTTAAGTCATTGGTGTTAGCCAGAACTTTGTCCAGAGACGTTTTAAGGGTTCTGGAAAACTCAAGTCTGCATTGTGGGGGGATGCTAGTCACAGTAGTAAATTGTTTCTGAAATAACAAATTAAGAGTATCAAGAGAAAGGGTGAAAGTATCTTCCCTTACTGCTATTTCAGTAGAAGGCTCAATGACTGCTGCAGGTCTCTCCACGCCGTGAATCAGAAAGTCTATAGTGACACCATTGAAGGGGCATGGTATAATATCATTCTTGACACAACGACAAGGTCGTTTCCAAGAGTTAATGTGCATGCAGCGAGTACACAGCCACATCTGCAATTTTGTCAGAACATTTTCCCGGCCCCGTAAATGGGTAATTGTGTACGTAGTCTTTCTTTGCAAATCTCTTTACATTCTATGGTTGGAAAATGTCTGTGACGGACCGGAAAATTACGCCTTTGGCGCGTTGCCCCGCAGGCCGTAACTCCCCCGGTGCGCCATGATGATGCTACGATCCGGGCCTTTAAGCTAGGCAAATGCACGTTCATTTGCCCTTGCAAGCATGCTCGTGGAGCATGACGCAGCTAACTTAGATTTCACACCGTCCCAACTTACCCTTGTCCCCCAACAGGGTTTACGGCCATAAGGCCAATGCCAATGCATTTTTCATGCATCTCTGGCCACTACGGGAAAATTAGTAATCTACAACTGTAGATTGACAACTCGTAAATTAAAAGTTGTAAAATGTAGTATGTTTTACAACTTTTTCCAACAAAAGCGTTGTCAAAGTAAAATATGTCCAACTCTTAGGACCAACGAGTTCCTAAGAGTAGTGACGAAATCGGGAACCACAACTTGTTGTGTGAAAAGGGTTGTAGAGAGAAGTGACCACCTTTAGAATTTACAACTCACATCCTAAAGGTAGTGAATGATTTTAAAACAACACTAATAAGAGTCGTTGAAGATAAGAAAAAAAAATTTGAAAAATGTTCTTGTAGAGAATCGAACCTAAGCTTACTAGGTGTTAGTACAAGACGTAAACCATCCTGCCGGATTCACAATACTGGTAGATTTGTGCTTTTTCTTTTAATCAACATTCACAACCTTTACAAGCGTTGTAAATGATAAATTGACTTTGAAAAAAAAAATGAGGCTAAGGTGAATCGAACTCGAACCTCCTCTGTCTAAGACTTAGATTTCAACCACCCTTCCATATTTACGTGCATGTGCCTTATATTTTACATTTACTTTTATAAAAAAGTGATAAGGAAAAAACATGTTAAGGAAAAGAAATAAATGGACGGTTATGATGTAAATGGATGGTTATGATGGGAGATGGAAAAGATAAGAAGAAAAAGGATAAATAGACCTTCTACAACCCCCTTAAGAGTCGTCGTAAAGGTATAAACACTTCTGCTAAATTTTTCTCACTTCTGCAAAAAAAATCCCACTTCTGCTAAATTTTATTCACTTCTGCAAAAAACTTCTCACTTCTGCTAAATTTTTCTCACTTCTGCTAAATTTTCTTTTCATCGCTATTGACAACCTTTATAAGAGTTGTCGTTGAGGTATAAACACTTATGCTAAATTTTTCTCACTTCTGCTAAATTTTATTCACTTCTGCTAAGAATATTCCCATGGAATCTTACCCGTAAATGGGTGGATTCATCGTCTTTCCGAACTTTCAGACTTATAGTAGTCCGCTCATGGCCAAGTTTTGATCCCGAGCAAGTTTCTTTCGAAGTTGATGAATTTGTATGTGTTTAAGGTTTATGAGAATATTCCCATGCAATCTTACCCGTAAATGGTTGGATTCATCGTCTTTGCAAACTTTCAGACTTATAGTAGTCCGCTCATGGCCACGTTTCGATCCCGGAGCCAGTTTCTTTCTCAAAGTTGACGAATTTGTGTGTGTTTAAGGTTTATGAGAATATTCCATGGAATCTTACCCGTAAATAGTTGGATTCATCGTCTTTGCGAACTTTCAGACTTATATTAGTCCGCTCATGGCCAGGTTTCGATCTCGAAGCCAGTTTCTTTCTCGAAGTTGATGAATTCGTGTGTGTTGAAGGTTTAAAGAATATTCCCATGGAATCTTACCCAGTAAATGGTTGTATTCATCGTTCTTACGAACTCTCTCGGACTTATACTAGTCCGTTCTTGGTCAGGTTTCAATCTTGGGAGCCAGGGTTTGCATACAATATGCTAGAATAGGGCTTGCTTAATGTTTGAGAATATTACAAAAGAATATTACTTGTAAATTGATGGATTCATCGTTCTTACGAAATTTCCAACTTAAAGTAGTCCATTGTCGGCCGTGTTTCGATCTCGGGCTGGGGTTTGCATACAATATGCGAGAATAAGGTTGGTTTAATGTTCTGTGGAATATTCCAAAGGAATCTTACCGGTAAATGGATGGATTCTACGTTCTTGAAATTTCGGACTTAGAGTAGTCAATCACGGC
>JAJJWW010016027.1:0-92269 GCA_023531295.1 Papaver armeniacum | reverse complement strand
AACAACGACCAGTGGCTCTGCGGAAGAAGGACTCTCCATAAGGATATCGAGCAGCATAAGACTAATACCACTCGGTATATGAAACCATTGCTTCAGAAAAGAGCGCACTGAAGGATGATTTTGTGGACGTGATGCTAGCGCAGAAACGAAGACTAATAGCTTAGCAGAGTATGGGATGTGGTTGATGTGTAGATAATAGCTTGTATTTATATAGATTAAAAAATACTAATACCACTCGGTATATGTTCCTTGTCCTACGCCAACAAGGAGACCCATTTAGCTTGTTGGTATTATTTTTGGATACATTTGAGGAATCCTTTTCCCATTACTATAGGAACTATGCCCTTAGGAATCCATTTCCTTCTACATGATTACTACAATAACAGCAAAACCTATTTAGACTTTTACTACAGTATTCTTCCGTCCCACTAATAAGTGACCTAGTTACTTTAGATTTTATCCACCATTAAGTAACCTATATTACTAAACAAGGAGATATTCCTAAAATTATCCTTTTAATTGATTATAAGAAATATAAGAAATATGCATAATTTGATAGTCATGTTTATATTCATTACGTAGGTGTTTTAAAATGCTTTCAATGGTACTTAGTTTGCGAACATCCGTGTGTAGTTTGAGAGATAAATAATTTCAAAATTTCACTATTTATTATCCATAAGGGTATAAATGTAAAAGTGCTTAAAAATATTTTTCCCCATGCTTGCCTTAAAAATTGTGCTAACTTGAACTAGGTCACTTAATAGTGGACTGAGGAGTATTATTTTTGGATTGGTTAAGGAATCCTTCTCCCATTACTACAGGAACTGCTCTAAGGTATCCATTTCATTGTACATAATTAAAAATTTAGACTTACACTAGGTATCACCAGACCTACGGCCCCGTATCAATCCTTGTTTCGTAATTTGTATAACGTGCTCATCTTGTTCTTTATGCACTAAAGAATATCTCTGTCATTTGGATTGACAATATCTAATTCATTCCTCTTTCTCCCTTACTCCAGAAGTTCTTTCTCAACTTTTTTTTTTGATCGGTCAAAGAGGATATATTAAAATGCACACAAGCGCGTAGTACGAGCGAATACAACCTGACAAAGAGCGGAAAGCTCTCAAAAAGTGCAACAAAACAAAAGAAAAGCTAAAGTAAAGAGTATGAGAACAGATGAAGCCTACAAGTTGTAGAAACCTAAAAATCAAAAGTGTCCATTTTCAAACCTCAATGAAGACCACTCGCCTATTGTCAATTAGCGGCATCAACATTTTCTATAATTTATTTCTATAATTGAATCATCTTGATTTTTGCGAGATCTCTAAACACATAGTGAACTTTAGACAACGAATAGTTCTTTATCAAATTCTTGTAAGGGGATTTTATCCCTACAGCTCTATACACATAGTGAACTTTAGACAACGAAAAGTTCGATATCTTCTTTGTCATCTCCGTCTCATTCTCGTCTCAAATTACACCTAAATCTCAAACCTTGTACTTCACTCAAATGAAAACCTAAACTTTTATGGGAGTGATAAACTCAACTGGTGAAATCATACCAAGGTGATACTAATGAAAACCTAAAATTTATTATGGTGTTGGGTATCAATTTTCCTAAGTGCGTCGAAATTCATTGCGTGAGTTGTGGCATTGAAAGTCAGAAGAAATTTTCTATCAATTTCCAGGTAATACATTCGAAACCCACAACAAATTTCACAAAATTGGTCAATTATCCCAATAACGACAATTCCCGGATGAAAAAGACATGTAAAATTTGATATCGTTTAAATGGACGAGAATGTAAAAAAATAACTAATTTTTACTCGTCCATTAGAAACATATTTTAAAAATATTATGGTCAATTGACCCAATTTGTCAACAAATTTTGTCTGGAACTATGGTTTGGCGCCCAATTATAGGGGAATTTTGTGACATAACCCCTTTTCACAAAATCGTCTTGTTAGTCAAAACCCCTAATTTGCTCGAGTTCAAGTACACTCGTTGCAAAAAGGAATCGTACTTGTCCGAACTTTTCTTCCCTCCGAAGTTCATATATGTTGTACTTCATTTTTAGTGGTCTGTCTGCTTTGCCTGACGTAGTTAGGGACAGGCGAGCCGAAGAATATCTCGCCAAACCCGAGTCGATGGCAAGCACATCGGTTCATCGTCGAACTCGAGGAACCGTAGAGTAGGCCGGCACTAGCATGCAAGAAAGAGTCACAGATCCTCGACAACCAAGTAGCCGACAACACCAGCAGGAAGAATCTAGGACACCGTGTGGTGGCATGACAACTCGTTGATGAGGAAGTTGATTTGGGGCGAGATGATGACTCTCGCCGAGAGTATTATGGATCAACCCCGAGCCAGCTCTGAGGCCAGGAGATATGGTAGATGGAAGGACCGCATCGGATACCGAGGGACGATGAGGAGCATTACGCGAGAGGACCGAAGGCTTGCGAGAGTATCGATTCGCCTTGGAACAAGAAGGAGAGATTCTTAGGAACGTGCGCTTGGAGATGGGAAACCCCAACAAGGATATTCCACCACAGTGCAGCCTCCCCAACCACTCGCTTCCTCCAAGCAGCTCCACCAACTGTGCCGCCACTAACAGTAGGGAACAATGTGAATGGTCACTCCAGCCACGAGAGTACCGACCCGACATTGCTTGCGATATTGGCCAATCAGAGAAGATAGGAAGATTTCATGAGGGAGCTACAAAGAAGAAATCTGGCTTTAGAGCACGAGAACTACCAGCTCAGAAATCAGAGATCAGGGTCACGTGGATCTTAGAGCCGAGGAGATTCAAGTAACCGTACCCGATCGAGACGTACTCGGACCCCGCCTCCTGGCCGAGAATGTACTCGATCCTAGACGAACAAGGGCCGGGCACGGACCGCCCGAGAGCTCCTCAACCGAGGAAGAAGTACAAAATAGGAGACCCGACACAACAACCGAAGCTAAAATTAAGCAATTGGAGAAGTTGGTCAAGAAGTTGGCAGGCGATGACGAAGACGACAAGTTGGCGGAAGTAATTAGTGAAGCGCAAAAAACCCCATTTACCAAGGCACTTGAACAGACATCGTTCTCCCCAAGTGTATTCTTCCCACCTTCCATCAAGGTTTGACGGTACATGTGACGCAGGAGAACACATCAAGATGTATAGCATGTCTTTGCTGCAATGGAAGAGCTACGACGTAGTCATGTGAAAATTCTTTCCGGCAAGTATGGAAGGCGAGGCGCAAAACTGGTTCTACACCTTGCCCGATGAATCCATTGGCAACTCCGGGGCCCTAGTGGAAATATTTCTTGATACCTATATGCATAACAACATTTCTCGCCCAAGGGTAAACAGATTATTCACACTGGCCCGACGGTTTCGAGAACCCCTGAGTTCTATGACAGATCGATGGAGGAAATTATGTACTGATATTGGTAAGGTTCCAGTCGAGCAGCAAATATTTGGATTTGATAATTCATTGGAAAAGTCATATCCCATATGGATAGCAATGTACAAAGAAAATCAAAGACGCTAAGAGAGATGAGGAAAATGCAGGAACATTACATAGCATTGGAAGAGATACAAGAAGGAGCACAGGATAGAGGAATCCAAGAAGCCAGCACGACAGCAGAGCCTGTCCCTATGCAAGATCCGAGGCGACCCGAGAAAAGGTCAGTAGTCCCACAGCGAAGTCTCGTCCAAGAAAGAATTGGTCGAGAAGGGAAAGAAGCCACGACATGAACCAAGTACCTACACACCCCTAAATGCACCATTAGAGGAAATATTGAAGGAAGTAGAAAAAAGAAACAACATCAGATACCCGAAGACTAGGGGCATCCAGTTAGACGAAACAAGAAACCATCCCGAGTTTTGTCATTACCACCAGTATCGAGGGCACTCAACTAACAATTGTCCATAAGAAAAAGCTATCGTGCAACACTTAATCCGAGACGGGTACTTACGACATTTCGTCAAGACAACGCCGACACCAGTCCAGCCCGATGTTCCTGTGAACCAAGTAAGGATCGACGGGGGAACCCAGTTCACATGCAACACTATCTCACACTCGACCACACAAAGATTGGATCTCGGGATGGGTATCACTTCCAGGATTGTAAGAGGGGTCGAGCAGGGAAAGAAGTCTTTAGTGTAGCAAAGACATTACCAATGGAACCGTGGATGATGCAGCCGATCACCTTCGCAACTAAAGATGTTCCTTTGAATGTCCAAGCACATGGAGACCCACTAGTGATCACCTTACTTATTGAAGAATGGGAAGTTAAAAGGATCCTGATGGACAGTAGAAGCTCGGTCGAAGTTCTGTTCTATGATACTTTTAAGATGATGGAATTATCAGACGATATCTTAATTCCTTCTACTTATCTAATTTACTGGCTTCAATGGCAATCACATACAGGTACCAAAGGGAGAAGTCACACTTAAATTTTCGGACAGAGAAGGCTAGGATACCCGGACACGCTAACTACTTTCTGTGTTGTGGACGTCATGTCACCATTTGAGGCGATCCTCGACAGGCCATGGCTCGCGGGTATCAAAGGAGTGGCATCGGCGTACTATTGAGTTTAATTAACCCACGACAAGATATGACCAGTGAGATGAAGTTTCATTCTAGCTTATACCAATCATCAAAGATGATCTTCAGGGAGCTTCGAACCTTTTCATCAAAGTTTCATTCTAGCTTACAACATGTCGATGAGTTGAGAATGACTAGAATTTAGAGTGTCGAGGCCTTCCTAGTTGAGGAACCCTAATATCTGTTTTAGGGTTTCATCACTTGCTCCAGAAGATAATAACCCAAGAGCAGCGTCCATCGGCAACGGAGAGAATACAAGATTGCCATATCGATTCGCTTATGAACAAGTCTTTAATGAGTTTCATTTATGAATTTCTACTCTTGGATTCTTCGAGTTTCATGTATGGATTGACACTGATGTTTTTCGTTAGTTGATCACTTTGTTTTGCAACTTTTGAATAGCGATAACTCGATGATCTAAAGCAACAACTTGGCTCTAGCAACTTATTTGAAGGATCGACGAAAAACAATGGTTTGCTTTTGATTCCACAGTGATCCATGCCTCGAATAATTCTCTGCTAACAAAAACTTTCCTAATTTTGGTAAATTATTTTGTCCACGACTGTTATTACTTGTCTTATTAAAACATAGTCCCACATCTCGAAATTAAAAAATTGAGGGTCTAGTATATTATCAATCGGTGACACTATTCACGCAAACCAACCGCGAGCTGGAATGAGTTGGTTCCGGAAAGGCTAAGCTTGAGCTAGGCCATGCCAACGCATCGCGCATCAATGCGGCAGCACGGACGGCCGAAGGTGGTAGCTCTCCTTGAGTGCGTTGGCCGGCCGGCCGAGAGGGTGGCCTCCTTCCGTGCAACGCCAATGCGCACCAATGCAACGCAGCTGGTCGACCGGATAGCCAAGTATACACCATACCTTGCCTGGTTGGTTTTTGTTCCTTAGTGCCTTTTTTCTTCCTAAAATTGATCGTCTTCTCGCTAACAAATGTAAAGATACGACACTGAGATGGAAGAGGAGAAAGCTGATTTTTTTTTATTTTTTTTTTTGAGGAAGTGAGGTTATGCACGATGAAGTAGAGGATAATACAAAGATCTGACATAATACGTACAAAGAACACTGAGATGTCGTGTTATGGATTGTTTAAACTACCCTTAGCATTATGGATTGTAGAAAATCTGATATCAAAGACTTAATGAAAACACAAAGTTTAACTCAAACTAATCTCTTTCAATTGATATGTTTCGACTCATGGCTTAACAGCCTATTTATATGATTAACAAACTTGACTCTCAAGCAAAAAGACTTTCCTAACATAATCAAACTCAAACAAAGAAACTTCTAGACAACTCTCACGTAAACAAACTTTTAAAACTCGTAATACTTGCAACCCAAGTAAACTTCTAAATATGGTACCATCATGTCAACAATACTTGTTGATCCATTCACATCGTGTCAACCTGTACTGCTTGATCCAACCACATTCTGTAAACTCTCATAGTTGATCCACACTATCGTATCAACAACGCTTGTTGATCCCATTCGTCTTCTTCATAGTATCTTGGTTTATTCTTCAACATCCTCTCTTAAACCAAGATACTCTTTTCCAATCATTCCTAGTTTTCCACGTAAGTAAATAAAAGTCTTAGACTTCAAAGACTTGGTGAAAATATCGACCCACTGGATCTTTACTTTCACAAAATTCCACAGCCTATCTCCTTGTTACTGACAAGCTCTCTCGATATAATGATACTTAATATCAATGTGCTTACTTCTTCCATGAAGCACAGGATTCTTAGTTAATGAAAATTTTGACTTATTATCACAAACTATTGTTGTTGGTGTCTTATGTTCTTGAAACAATGAATTCAACGTCATTCTTAACCATACAGCTTGTGTAGCACAGTTTGCTAGCAACTATATATTCAGACTTCTTTTGTAGATAATGCAACAACTTGTTGCTTCTTAGATGACCAAGAGAAAACCAGTTCCCAACCGAAAACCATAACTCTGGTGTACTTTTTCTTCCTTTCCACAGGGAGCAACAAAGGAAGCATTCTCAATAGATGAGGGGATACTTGCGAACAAAGGAACGTTCACAAAGGTAGAAATTGTCCGATTCACGGGAGCGTGGTTACGACCAGCTAGAAGTGGGAAGCTCCTTTATCTCATGATCAACTAGAGTATCAATTGTGGGAGCGGGAGTTTCCTCCCGAGAAACGAAACTAGATTGGGGAAGTTGGCAAAGCGAGAACCATCAGCGAAGAGGACGCAGTTAAGTTTTGTAAAGGCGCGCCAACATTGACATGCGAAGGATTAGTGGTCTGCGCTTCTGTACAATCAAAATTAGGGACGACAAGACCAGTCTTGAGTGTGGGAGGTTTGCGAATTTTCCTAATTTTCAACCTTTTCTCACCATCAGTCTCACATTCAGAACCCTGCGAAAAACAACGCAGATAAGAAATAGAGGCAACAATATTGTTTACAAAAGAGGAAAGCATTTCTTACTCCTTTGTTATACGAAGGCTTCCTCTCGTGAGATTCATTATTCTTCGAGTTTGAAGAATGATTAGGATTTTTTACTGTAACTTTGGTGGTACCAGAGGAGGAATTCTTGCTGCAATAGAACCAGTATGGGAATGGAATTAACAGTAAGATTAGAAAAACAAGAAAATGAACTTAACAAGATCAATTTCAATAAAATATACAAACCTTGAATAAGGATCCATAACAAGCAACGACAGCGAGATGAAAAAAATTTGAGGAAATAGAGAAGATGAAGATTTGCGAGAGGGCCCACGGAGATAAGAAGGGGAGATGAAGTAAAGAAAATACTATCTCTCCTCATATTCAGTTAATAAATGGGTAAACCTATGTTCGACTTTTTAATCCGAGACGGGTACTTACGATATTTCGTCAAGATAGCGCCGACACCAGTCCAGCCCGATGTTCCCGTTCACCAAGTAAGGATCGAAGGGGGAACCCAGTTCACCTGCAACACTATCTCACACTTGGCCACACAAAGATTGGATCTCGGGATGGGTATCACTTCCAGGATTTGTAAGAGTGATCGAGAAAGGAAAGAAATCTTTAGTGTAGCAAAGACATTACCAATTGAACCGTGGATGATGCATCCGACCACCTTCTCAACTAAAGATGTTCCTTCGAATGGCCAAGCACATGGAGACCCACTAGTGATCACCTTACTTATTGATGAATGGGGAGTTAAGAGGATCTTGATGGACAATGGAAGCTCGGTCGAAGTCCTGTTCTATGATACTTTTAAGAGGATGGAATTATCAGACGATATCTTAATTCCTTCTACTTATCGAATTTACGGCTTCAATGGCACCGTTATAGTACCAAAGGGAGAAGTCACTTAAAGTTTCGGACAGAGAAGGATACCTGGACACGCTAACTACTTTCTGTGTTGTGGACGTCGTGTCACCATTGGAGGCGATACTCGATGTACTATTGAGTTTAATTAACCCACGACAAGATGTGACCAGTGAGATGAAGTTTGATTCTAGCTTCTACCAAGCATCAAAGATGATCTTTCGAACCTTTCCCACAACTAATCCTTGTTACAAAAGGAAATATGATCGACCACAACTCAAACCTAAGATCTATAATTATTTGAAAGGTTTTTGACATAAAGAAAGTATTTCCAAAATAAATCACAAGTTTGTTTAACTCAATTGACAAGATAAGAAAGAACTTCGTTTAATTAGGGTTTTGTTTTAGCAAAAGCAAACTGTTCAGACCATCGGCAGGATGTTTCGACGCAAAATAAAAGATTTGCAAACTTCACAGAGAGTAGAAAAAGCACAAGCTTCGACGAAAAAATTGCTTTAAAATACTAAACTTTCAACTGATAACCACAAGAGTCTTTCACTTAGCGTCAACTAACATCAAAAGATGTTTTATGAGCTTTGGAATCTCTCTTTATGGTTTTGATGCAAGGTATCAAATGATGTTACACGGTCCCCTTAGTCGACGCCAGAATATAGATACTAAAAATCTTACTTCTACATCCAAGAAACATAAACACACACACAATGAAGTAAACAAGCAAGAGATGCACAAGAACACAAGATATACGTGGTTCGGTATGATTACCTACGTCCACTAGGTGAAATGATGATCTTATTATGTGATTCAAGGCTACAAGTTCTCTCTTTCTCACTTACAAACTCTTAGTGTTCTCTCCTCTCTCACTGAATGCTTAGGCCTTAGCTCTCTACATGGCTCTCTATTTATAGTTACAAGTGATAATACATCCAAACTACAGTGTGAGTCATGGTACATCTTTCTTGATATCCTTCTCGGATGGTGGACGATGTCTTTTCCGATATGTTGGGCCGAGCCTAGTGGTATCTTCTCTCGATGTCCTTTCACCCGATGTTGATTACTCAGTGGGTGGGGTCGATGTCGTCCTTGATACTCTCAGCCCGAGTCTTACTTTGACCAGATTCTTATAGAGTGATTCGGTGATTCATACCTTAGCTCCTGTTGATACATCATTGTCTAGGATTGCTCCACCTAGTTACGTGGATTATTCACACCTACATCGTTGATGCATGGAAGTCGAATAAGTTGAAGCCAGCAGTTACAGTTGCTGAAAGTGAGAGCTTAATTTTAGGCCCAAATTTTGTGATTTTTTATACTTTTGTCTAGTGTTCTAGTTGTGCAGCAACACATGCTATGTTACCGTCGTACTTTATAGAAAATGGTAGTAAGAATGTAAACTGCACTAAAGTTTGTCTTCAATTGTTAATCACGTTTTACAAGAATGGTACAGTCAACTAGGGAAACCTGTTGTTTATGATGAGTAAAATCAATTAGTAAAGAACCTTGCAGACTATTTCTGGGATTTGAAATAATGATTTCATTCAACTTGGACTAGTAGTTTCTGTCAGTCAGTTCACTAGACAAAGACAGGTAACATACAAGTTTGTTTATTTCTGTACTCATGCTATTCCTGGCTGTCTGCTCACAGGTAACATACAAGTTTGTCGTTTTGAATTTGAAACATCAGCATAATATCAAATATTAACTCGTTTTAGTGTATTTTTACCCTTAGAAATATTACTTTGTTGTTACTCTCTTTAGTATGCTTGTGTCATTAAACATTTGCACTTGCAGATGAACTCCTTAATGTAGTAAGGCTAGTCATAGTATGATCAGTCGACCCACCATGCTTATAATGAAAACCACTAGTGTCTAATCCAAAAAAAAAAAAAAAGGCTGAGAGAATCAACAATGGAATTGCGTGACCGATTTCTACAGTTATTTCTTGTCTATTATGCTTAACAGCAGCAAGCACAAGTATTTGGTAACATATCATGTGACTGTTCTTTCTAATGCGTTGTTGTCTGTATCCTCAGTAAACTTGTGAATATTAGAATCATTAGGAAAAAAATTATACCATGTCTACCAAATTTATGAACCTGGCATTGTATTTGGCTTTTTTTTCTAAGACTGAATTCTTGTTGAAGAGTTCAGAAAATGTAGAAATGTGCAAATATGAATCCACGTTTTTGACAACTCACTAGTTTGTACTGCATTACATCAGTTACGGTGCTCCTTATGCTTAGATGATCTTTATCAAACACATCCTATAGCACATACCTTAGTAACCTTAATATAGAGCTAGAACAACATTGTTTAGTACACTTAGTTGCCGAAAATAAGAACAGTCTTGGTCCTTTTTCACATATATTTTTGGTTTTTTCTTTTTCTATTTTTTTCCTGCCATAAATGTTCAGGAAGTGAAATGGTGTCTTCTGTGTTTCCGCCGTGGCGCTAAAATCAAGGTGACAAAGAAAAACAATTCATAGTAAAGCTGAAAAAGCACCTTTTCTCCATCAAGGACTGAAGGTGACTCAAGGACTCAAGGTCATAGACCTCAACATGAAACTCCAAGAATTCAGTTTATAAAAGAGATGTGGGTGTTTCTTAATAGAAGAGGTCTTTTCTCACTTTTCAGTTAGTACTGATATTCATTTGATATACAAAGAGAGATTTTGCACCGCTGAGGCGCATTTTGGGTCAGATTGGAGGTACCAAACAAGTTTTGGGCGGTTTCGCATTTTCGGCCATTACAATTTCTTGGGACGGTAAGTACAGTTTATTACGATTTCTTGGAACGGAAAGTATAGTTTATTACCAAACAAGTTTTGGGCGGTTTATTATGGTACTCCATGACTGATGAGTTTGAGGATCTTGGTTTTGGGGAAGGAACAGAAACGCTTACTATTTGGGCTAATATCTACAACGAAAGCCTTGTTTCTGTCAATGCAAATGGTTCAGCAAGTGAAGCTATCTAAATGGGTTAATTTCTAAGGAGGACTATGTATAGTTCTCTTTCCTTCAAAAGGTTTTAAGAAGCAATCTAGAGACCACTGTGTGCTAGTATTTAGAAGAAAAAAAGTGACTCATTCTTTCATCAATAACAATAAGTTAATATAAGGTATCGAAATAATAAGTTACTAGAGATAAATTTAAAATTTACTCGGAGGAAAATTAAGCTAATGTATTGTTTCAACTTAAATTAAACTTAAAGTAAAAACTTGCAAACCATTAAATCTAGTTTAACATTGGACTTTAGCTGAACGGAAATCATTAATGAGCCAGTTTGCCATATTCCTATACGCTGCTTGTGTCAGATGGACTCCATCCCAATGGATGTGACGGGAAGGATCCGAACAAACTGGAACTCCTTGACTTCCACACATCCGACTTCCGTCATAATTATAAGGAACTCCAACAACTCCACAACATGCTCTTAACAATGAAGACTGATCAAAACCAAGAGCACGAGACCCTCGAAGGACCGATTGAAATGCGTTATAATAATCACCATAAACTATGACAACATTGGGAAACTCTTGCCTCAGTCCTTGTAGTGCACCCTTTAGATAATTGTTATGATACCTCGCAAACTCATTCAAACCCACTAAGCATCCCATATCGTCATAAGCTCTTCTGTTTTGGCTATGGAATGAAGTGAGATATATGGGTATGCATCCGACTGGGAAATTACCGGAACAACTATGTGTCTAGCTCCAGCTTTGATGACTTCCTGCTCAAGCATGAAAACATATTTTCTTAACTACTATATACGATTACATATCTAGACTACATAGTTAGAAACTGAGATAAAATTAGAGATAAGATTGATCAAATGAGCTTACTCTAACGCCATGGGTTATAGCTCCAACAACGTGTGGTACGTAAGTATGGATTTCTTCCATGGGTTTATTTTGGAAGAACGCATAATTGTAGTCATTCCCACCAATCTCTCCCATGAACACAAGAGAATGTTGAAGCTTGTTCCGACACTCTGCAAATTGTTCGCGAATAACAAATTTTAGTATATAATAACAAGAATTAGATATACACATACATGGTTTTCTATCGCTCATAAAAATTCAAATTAAGCTAAAAGAGGGTTTACTAGTTAGGTTTTACCAGTAAGTGTATGGCAGGAGGAATTGAGATGTCTGTGGAACCAATCTAATTGCACATTAAGATGACTATCGGTAGAAGGAGCATGGATGTTCCTCTCTCTGAAAAATGAGGGAGGTAATGCTGTACTACCAGCTACGGCGAAATTGACTCCCTGATGAAACGAAGCGCCACTTTGCAAATAGGGGTTCAGAAGTGGAAGACCAAGAGCCGTGGCTGTAGAAAAAACAAGAGGAATAAAAGAAATCATGCACTGTTACTAGTATCTCAATGACAATGCCTGGAATCCTTAAAGTAGTAAATATTACGTGTAAGAAACTTAAAAGAAGAGGCCGACGAGATTGATACTTACCGAAGTAGTCAATCATTAAAAGACCATCGGAACAACGACCAGTGGCTCTGCGGAAGAAGGACTCTCCATAAGGATAGCGAGCAGCATAAGACCTTGCACCAACAGGACCTTCGCGAATTAGGTTTCCAGCATCAGATATGGAGTCTCCAAACTGGTATATAGCGTCAAACCGGCATGCCTTGTTATCTCCGGCAGTAATTGTATCTCGAGCAATGATTGTAAGAGGGAGAAGGGAAAACATCAGAAAAAGATAACCCAAGTTCTTCATTAATGAAACCAATTGCTTCAGAAAAGAGCGCACTGCAAGGATGATTTTGATTGGACGTGATGCTAGCGCAGAAACGAAGACTAATAGCTTAGCAGAGTATGGGATGTGGTTGATGTGTAGATAATAGCTTGTATTTATATAGATTAAAAAATACTAATACCACTCGGTATATGTTCCTTGTCCTACGCCAACAAGGAGACCCATTTAGCCTGTTGGTATTATTTTTGGATACATTTAAGGAATCCGTTTCCCATTATTATTTTTGGATAGGTTAAGGAATCCTTCTCCCATTACTACAGGAACTGCTCTAAGGTATCCATTTCAGTGTACATAATTAAAAATTTAGACTTACACTAGGTATCACTGGACCTACGGCCGCGTATCAATCCTTGTTTCATAATTTGTATAACGTGATCATCTTGTTCTTTATGCACTAAAGAATATCTCTGTCATTTGATCTTACTCCAGAAGTTCTTTCTCAACTTTTTTTTTTGATCGGTCAAAGAGGATATATTAAAATGCACACAAGCCGTGTACGGGCGAATAGTACAACTGACAAAGAGCGGAAAGCTCTCAAAAAATGCAACAAAACAAAAGAAAAGCTAAAGCAATGAATATGAACAGATGAAAAGATACAAATTGTGAAACCTAAAAATCAAAAAGCCACTTGCAAACCTCAATGAAGACCACTGCCTATTATCAATTAGCAGCATCAACTTTTTCTATAATTTATTTTTATAATTTAAAAATCTTGATTTTTTTGCGAGATCTCTTAAGCGAAAAGTTCTTTCTCAAATTCTTGTAAGAGATTTTATCCTACAGCTCTATACACAGAGTGAACTTTAGACAACGAAAAGTTCGATATCTTCTTTGTCATCTCCGTCTCATTCTCTTCTCAAATTACACCTAAATCTCAAACCTTGTACTTCACTCAAATGACCTAAGCTTTTATGGGAGTGATAAACTCAACTGGTGAAATCATACCAAGGTGATACTAATGAAAACCTAAAATTTATTATGGTGTTGGGTATCAATTTTCCTAAGTGCGTCGAAATTCATTGCGGAGTTGAGGCATTGAAAGTCAGAAAGAAATTTTCTATCAATTTCCAGGTGTCGATGGTGGTATTCAGACTAAGGGTAAAATCGTAAAACCCCGAATAACCTAATGTCACCGTTGACACATTTATTAGAACATTTAATACATGTTGTGGCAATTAATAGGGGTATGTTTTCAAATTAGGGTTACAACGAGCAAAACCTAATTCACCTCCGTGCAATGGAAAATCATGCCGACACACCTAGCCCAAGCTAGCCGCTCATGCCCAAGCGCACTCTGCCTTGGCCCTAGCTATCCTAGTCACCATGGACCGCGCCAAAGCATGCCAACCATGCTAGCCGCACCTCCGTGCCAATGGCAAATCATGCCGCCCACACCTAGCCCAAGCTAGCCGCGCCATGCCAAACGCACTCTGCCTTGGCACTAGCTATGCTAGTCACATCAAACGCACCAAAGCATGCCAACCATGCTAGCCGCACCTCCGTGCCAATGGAAAATCATGCCCGACCACACCTAGCCCAAGCTAGCAGCGCGATGATATAACGCACTCTGCCTTGGCCCTAGCTATGCTAGTCACATCAACGCGCCAAAGCATGCCAACCATGCTAGCCGCACCTCCGTGCCATGGAAAATCATACCGACCACACCCTAGCCCAAGCTATCCAGCTATGCCAAACCACTCTGCCTTGGCCTAGCTATGCTAGTCACACCAAGCAGCGCCAAAGCGCCTGCCAACCATATTAACCGCACCTCCGTGCCAATGGGAAAATCATGCCATCCACACCCTAGCCCAAGCTAAGCCATGTGTCCAAACGCCTTTCTGCCTTGGCCCTAAGCTATACTAGTCACACCAAACAACGCCAAAGCATACCCGACCATACTGCGCATCTCGGTGCCAATGATAAATCATGCCGGCCACACCTAGCCAGCTAGCCGCGCCATCACCAAACGCACTCTGCCTTGGCCCTAGATACGCTAGTCACACCACGCCAAGCCAAGCACCCTTACCTTGGCCCTAGCCACGCCATGCAAAATGGCGCCCGTGCCTAGGCTTGAAAGCTGTGCAACCTAGGCTAAATTGGACTACGCATGCCATTGGCACATGCCAGCACGTCATTTGGTAGCTTTCCTTACCGTGCGTGACCTAATGTACATGCCATTGGCACATGCCAGCACGCATGTTAGTGGCTTTCCTTACCCGGGTCGTGACCTTAATGGCCCACGCATGCCATTGGCACATGCCAGCAGGCATCAGTAGCTTTCTTACCGGTAGTGACCCTAATGGCCCACGCATGCCGTTGGCACATGCACCAACACGCATCGGTAGTAGCTTTCTTACGATCTGTGGCCCTAATGGCCCGAGCACGCTATTGGCACATGTCGACACGCTCATTGTTAGATTTCATTACCTATTGTGTCCTAATAGCCGTGCGTGCCATTGACACATACCAAAAACACTGCGCAGTAGCCTAACTGCAAGCCATGCAACCTAGGACAACTTGGTCGTACGTGCCATTGGCACATGCCCAAACCACGCTAGTAGCCTAACTTGCAAGCCCAGTGCAACCTACCACCAGGGCATTCGCACATGCCACACACGCCACTAGCGACTCTGGCATTTGCCACCCACACTCAACGTGCAACCTACCACCAAGGTATTCCGCATGCCATTGGCACATGCCACGCACGCCACTAGCATCTCGGCATTGCCACTTGCACTCAAGTGCAACCTTGCAACAAAGGAATTCGCACATGCCATTGGCACATGCCCTCGCGCCACTAAACGGCGCCACTTGTACTCAAGGTGCAACCAACACTCGAGACATCCAACCACTACACCAAAACATCCGATTTGGACGGATATACGCGTTGCAAATGAATTTCACCAACGCTAATATCGTTGGGAATATGGCGTAGCAAATTTTTTGAGTGCAACGCCAAAATCCGTTGGTCAAATTAATTTGTGCAACGTATATAAACGTTGGTAAAATAGATTACCAACGTTTATTGAGCAGCAATTCTTTAATTTGTGCAACGGTTATAATAATTTAGGCAACGTATTACTCTAATTTGAGCACACTTATATCGTTGCAAACATGGTTTACAAATAAAAAAATTAAATTCGACAAATTCCGGGTGAAAAATAGAATTGACCAATTTCTGCACTGAAAATATATTTTGCACATTCATATACCATTGTGAATCCAACTAAAAAGACCCAAAAATTCCGACGATCAACCAAAAATGACATCGATCAACATGAGTACAACCCAGTAAGGAATTTACATATCAACGTCATCGGTTACATATGATAGAAAACTAAATTGAGGCATTTCTTTCCCCTGCTATCTTGGTGACTCTTAGTTTCCCTAAGACAAGGGTTAATGCTCCATGACCTCAAATCTGCTTTAAACTTTCTAGTTTCAATGTAAGGAGCCGGAGGACCTTGCCTCGATGCTTCGAAATAGGGGATTCGATGAATGGCATGAAAAGACCAACGGCAAGCGAAGGAGGCAAAAAGTGAGACCCAGGCGTGAGAGTAGGCTCGGTCGGCACATGCCATTTATTTGATCATAAGTTCGTGCATTACTGAAAGGATCATGAATATGCGCATAAAGCCCGGAGTCGCCTTTCGAGCGGCTAGTCGCGGCTTTCCTATCACTGGGGTGAGGTCGGTCTCGAACCGCTTCATCTCTCTATCCACGCCCTGATTATCTTCCCGAAAGCATTTTATCTACACGAAATAGGAAAGGAAGTGACATTTGTAGCAGTCCAAGAATGGCTCTATCCAGGAGTCACTCTCAAAGTCTTTGGATGGGGCCCATCTTCTTACTTTACGAGTTTGTGTCGCGTGCCCCATTAGTTATTCCTATGGGCAGCCCAGTAAAAAGCAACTACATAGTATGAGCACTCTTGTCGCAATGCGCATCCGTTTTCTTGGTTGGTAACTAAAATAAGGAAATGGTAAATTAGATATCACCTCAAAATATTTTAAGAAAACAAAGTATGAATGGTATAAAGCGACGTATAATATTCAATCTAGTAATTTCACTCACATATTTTAGTAATCCAACCTAACAAACAATCACTAACATTCATGAACAATGGCGGGATGTATATGTGCAGTAAACTCCAACAAAAAAACACCTGCTCTTGGTCAAATGATGATCCCTCACAATGGCGAGGTAAAAATAGGGATGGAGATATACTAATGAAAGTGCAAATAGCTTTTAAGATCACAAATTTTAGCAATTGATAAGCATTTATCATCATCACTAAAATCTAGATGCACAATGCTTAGATGGATGAGAGACGAAATGTTTGTGAGTTGAGAAAGTGTAATTAGCACAACTATTGGAATGTTGCAAACTTCAAGTGCAAACTGCTCAAGGAAACCCAGCAGGGAGATTTGGTTAAATGGCCTTAAGCAGTAATTAGCTATGCATAAACATTTAAGAGATTGGATAGATTTTAGCAAGTAGTAATGACTCAATGAAACCTTTATTTGGTCATTGCTTTGCTAAAACCATCAAGTTGGTTAAGCGGTTCCAACATTGTCCGTTGTACTTCACTATCTCCGTTGGTCCTTTGTCATAAAACAAAAATAGAAAGGAAGGAGTATAAGCATGTTAAGAGAAGTACAAAATTTTAAACTATCTAGAATTTACCCAAAGTGGAAACACATACAACAAAATTCGTTTGAGACATAAACATCACTTGCCTAAAAAATTTGGGTGATGCACATTTCTGGAAGTCTGTACAATAGAACTACTTTGGATGGTCGACTCCTATTTTTCTTAAACTTTATCTCGTGAGTAATTGGAAAAAAATTTGCCTCTTTAAGTTCCTTTGCGAATTCAAGTCAACGTTTAACCATCTTGCTCCTCGTCTTCCTGCGGGGCAAGTCCAAGATCTTCATGTAGATGGAAGCAGAAAAAAGCATTCACATTAAGAGAATTATCTAAAGAATAAATCCGGGGTTATAAAATCTGAAATTTTAATATTATGTTCAAAATCGGTCTCCAAGCGAACAAGAAAAAGGTACTAGTATTACTAGAGTCTCCAATGTTCGAGGCATAAAATTTTCTTAACCCAGCAGGTTTGGTGATTGAGAGCAAATTCTACTTTGTCAAAGTCTCTAAAGGGTTACAACCTCAAATTGGGATTGATTATCAGTCGCCTACTAAACTCTCACCCTCACACCGTCCAAGTATAATCAACATAGAGTAAGTGAGGCCAATGTCCACTATCAAACTAGGGCATCACAGCGATTGGAAGTAAGCAAGGCTTAAAAACCCCTTTCAAACACAGAAAAAATACTGACAATTTAGGCCAAGTTAGATATGCACACTATATTAGGCACTTTATTGTTTTTCATTCAAATATCAAACCTACCTTCGCGATTAGCCATGCCATTGTTTTCATGTGACCATGTTTCGTCTTCCATAACAAGTATTGAATTTTTTAAAGTGGAGCAGAAAAAAATTTGCAAGAGGAATGATGATGAAAAAAATTTGAAATGGGAGATAATTACCTCCGGGAGATACAATATTCCCGTCATCTTCATTTGCATCACTATACGAAAAAACATTTGAGAGATTTTCAAATTCTATTCTTAAAGCACGGTGTTAGCCCTCAATTTGAATCATAGTATAGGCTATAACATGACAAATAATTAATCAAAAGTGTACCTCACTATCTGAATCTTGGGCTCAACACAAACAGGGGATGCTTTCCAGGGTCTTGGTTTGGCGGTCACAACATTCGGCGTACACTCGCTCACATTAAGAAAGCGTGAATAGGAATAAAGCGGTCAAATAAATGAGGAAATAATGGTGAACACGTTTTCACCCCATAAACACCATGCGGTTACCACCTCCTCCCATTATTTCACCCCTTTACTCTCTTCCTTCATGAGGCCGTGGGTCGTTTCAATCTCCACTTGTATAAATAGGTCTTACCTATTTCCACCAGACAACAAGTCTCAGTCGGGAGAAAAACACAACACTCTCGGGAAAAGGCAACTTTGCAAGCTCTCCAAAAAGCTTTCATCTCTTGCAAGCAGGAAGCTTCCTTTACGATACAAGTCGAGACACTACTCCCGTAATTATCGAACTCAACACCTTTCTTTGCTTCCCCCAAATCAACCCCTTCTCCTCCACTCTGTGACCAAAACAAGTCCAGAACGGCCATTTCTTTGGTTTAGGCCGGACTTGCAGTTTGATCTCGAATCTAGAAAGTGCTCACGTCAGCACATTTGTTTAGGTTTAAACCAGTTTATCACTCACCTGCAGATTTACCAAAATCCCGGGAAACGATTTTTACCCTTAAACAATTGGCGACCACGACGGAAGGATGATCTATCGGCTACAATGTCGACTGTCGATCTCGTTCTTGACCCAGGATGTCAAGATGGTAGGGGAAGGCGACTCAATTCGACTCAACTACCCACAACCCGGTTACGATCGTAAAGACTACACAAGAAGCTGGGACTCATTAAGATGCTTGCCGGGATTGGGGACTTGTTGGCGATGCTTGCCGGCAAAGCGCCTTTTACATGGAGAGGCGTGTTCGCGAGAAAAAAAACCTGATAAAGTGAGTAAATTTAGTAAAACCGTCATACTATTGCGTCTTGTGCCGATTGCTAGCACACACTTTCATAAAAGCAATATTCCTTTCACAAAAACATAAACGAGTTATATTATCAAAACCATTCATCACGGGAAAAAATCTAATATCCTCAAATACACTTTTTGTCTATCTAAAACCGGTCGAACTTTCAACTTAGGACATCCAAGTATGTTTTCAAAAAAAAAAAGAAGAACCTAAATGAAAGTTTAACAGAAATATTCCAAGGAAAATCATCCAATGGAGGTTTGCTCTTCTTGGAAAGTCAACTTTGCATCTTGAAGGGACGCTCTCTTTCATAGCAACATCTTGGAAAGCTTTTCGAGTTCTACCTCCCCGTCGTGAAATCTCCTCTGTGAAAGGCTTACAATGTTGCATCTTCGACTTATGGATCTCAACAAGGCCTTCGACAAACCACGGCGTTGAACTCCTTTTCTACACACACACGTCATGATGGTGCTCCCAAATCGACAATAACGTCTTCGAAACGGTGGCCATTCACACGACGCATGTCCTCGATGGAAGATAAAGCCTCTTCCACACGCTTAACCCGGTAGCAAATCGACTAGTGATCTTCTTGGTTGTGGCCATATGTCCATACTTCTCCCGGTTACGGTGTACAACGCCTCGTACTTAGGTAGCGAGATGAAACCGCCAACTAGCACATGACTGGATAAGGAACTGAAAACGGGGATCGAAAATGGCGCCTCGTAACTAGCCTCACGACTCGCGAAGGGTATTTTTTCCATGTCCACGGCGGCAATCATCGGGGAATCATCCACTAGTTTGAACCATCTGTGCGTGATTGGCTAACTCCATCTCAAGTCACCGTAGTGGTCACTAAAGGAAAGTTTTCATGTGGCTCACCCCGAATCGTCTTAAACACCGAATTCCTCCTGCCAAAGTTGAATTAAACATTTTTCAAAAAAACTAAGGAAGAAAAAGAAAAGGAAGCGTGAAACTCACCCCGAACCACTTCCCGAAAAGAACTAGTCTTTGTCATAAGAATCACTCTCACTTGTCAAACTTTCTTCTTTCTCCGGCTCATCACCGTTGAGAAGTCTCGGTGCCAGCGAATTCCTAGAAGAAATTGCCGTCTCTTAGTAACGTGCGAAGGCACAAAGCATTAACACTACCGAAGCCCTGGAAGAAACAAGACACATGTTTTCAAAGAGAAATTCACGTGTTTTGAGACAAACCAACAAGGAGGCGACACATACCTAGTTATTAGAAGAATGAAAGACACAAAGCTGGAGAGGATCTTTTTGAAACCACAGAACCCTTGACATGATTCTTCGTTCTCCGTTCCTTTGCCTGGGACTTTCCGAGTTGCCGGCAACTTTTCGCTTGAGATCTCTCAACATTGGATACTTCTTCAAACTGTTGGGGAAGGTTTACAACGAACATTCTCCACCACGTTATTTACAAAATCATGGATCATAATGAACTCATCATACCGAACTCATTATAGCCAAAAGTCGTCGAGGTTACTCTTCCCGTTTGAAAGAAAGGAAGGCGGATACCGACTCAAGGGCACCTGGCATTGAGGCGGCACGCAATGAATCCTTAGGAACCACCGGTACTGAAAGCAAGAGGTACCCCTTGATCGAAACCCATGTGACGAAAGACGGTCAATATTGTAAGCAAATATTCGAGAAAGACCCCGTGAAGAAAGACGGCATATAACCTAGGACATGCGACTTTGAATAAACAAGTTTTCACAAACACTCAAGCAGCCGTCGAGGAAGATAAAGACATGATCGAGTAAGCAAGGTGTCAATTTGAGTCAAACCTATGGACCCCGGCTCCCATGGGCGAAAACTGATTTCATGCGACTTATCGAGAATACTAAACAAGCTCATGCCAACTCTTGGACGCCTGTTCACCCATCGAAGAATTTGGGAGCCGCCCCAACTCGCGAATTCTTCATATGGTGACATGTTAATGGCTGAGTGATGGCTGGTATTATACCACCATTCATCCCAAGGAAACCACTTACTCCATTTTGAAGGTTTAATACAAGCAAAATGCAGTGTAAATAACATTCAAGAGTTCGATTTATTAGCTGTTTGGCCATCTGCTTCGGATGATAAGTTGAGCCGCGGCGAGAGTTGAGTGCTTTGTAAATTAAAGAAAGCTTTCCAAAATTGACTCATGAAGATCGAATCACGGCCACCGATTATAGTCTTTGGCCTACCATGTAATCGACAATCTCTTGAACAAAAACATCAACAATAGAGCGGTGTATATGGATGCACTAATGTAATAAAGTGTGCATATTTAGAGAGTCGATCAACAACAACTAAAATATAAGTCTTTCTATATGATTAAGGAAAGCCATCTATAAAATCCATGGAAATATCCAACCATATATCTGCAGGTATAGGAATAGGCTGTAACAAGCCTGGAGGAGGTATTGCTTCTGTTTTACTCTTCTGACAAACATCATAGTGTGAAATAAACTCCTTAACTGAGTGCTTTAATCCTTTCCAATGAAAATTTTGCTGAATGCGGTTAAGAGTCCGAAAATAACCGAATGACCTCCCAATGGTGTAGAGTGAAACTCATGCAAAAGTTTATTGTACCATTCAGATGAAGAAGATACCAAAATTCATCTTTCTAATGCAAAGATGTTGTCCGTGTATGAATAATGCGGCTTAGAATTAGGATTTTCACGCAATAAACTGATCGGTGTATGTAATTCTTCAAAGATTGTTACTTTCTTGAAAAATAACGATGACCCCCGAGAAAATAGGAGTAGAGACAGTGAACCAGCATATTTGGGAATTAGATAAAGCATCTCCAAAGAAGATTCTCTTTTCCTCTTTCTCGAAAATAATCTCATAATCATAACTAAGTAACTTGGACAACCATTTTTGTTGTTCTAACGAAGAAATACGTTGATCCAGGAAATATTTTAAACTATGGTGATCTCGAATTATCTTAAAATGTCTTCTGAACAAATATGGTCTCCACTTTTGCATCGGAGACTATAGCAAGCATTTCTTTGTCATAAATTGATAAGTTCAAATTCTTACCATAATCCTTTACTATAATAAGCGATTGGCTTGCCAATCTGCATTAAAACAAATCTTAAACCCAACCCGTATGCATCACACTCTAAATAAAACTCTTTGGAGAAATGCTGTAACATCAAACCTGGAGTGGTAGTGAGTGCTTGTTGGAGTGTTCAAAGCCTTAGTAGCTTCTTCATTCCCCCAAAGGAATCCTTCTTAAGCAACTTAGTTAAAGGAAGGATGATTTTACCAAAATCTTTTACAAATTTTTCTTATAGTAACTTTGCCAAAGAAGAAAACCTCTCAAGCTTTTAACTGTTCTTGGATATGGTCAATCAAGGATACTTTGAATTTTTTCAGTTTCCCATTGACTCCATCGTGAGAATTAACATGTCCCGGATACCCAATCGAGGGTTGTGCAAAAGTGCACTTAGATTCTTTGATGAGAAAATTGGTTACTGACGCAAAATTCAAATACAATGCACAAGTGTTCCAAATGCTCCTTCATACTTTTGTCAGAAATCAATATGTCATCGAAGAAAACAAGAACAAATTTTTCTCGAGATATGGCCTAAAAATTGATTCATCGTGCTTTGAATGTTGGGTCGGTGCGTTTGATAACCCAAATGGCATAACCGTGAAATTCATAATGGCCATCATGAGTTCTAAATGCGCTTTCTACGAATATCCGGGTTTGTAAAGGAGAATCGATAATACCCAGAACACGAGTTGTAAATATGATGGCACCATGTAGTTCATCTAAAAGTTCATCTACCATTGGAATCGGAAATCGATCCTTTATGGTAATCTTGTTTAGAGCTCTATAATCTACACACATGCGCCATGAACCATCTTTTTTTGCGCACCATTAATATAGGATAAGAAAAAGGACTTGAACTTGAATGGATGAAACCAGCTTGGCTTAGTTCAACTATAATCTTGTCAATTTCATCCTTCAAAATGAGGATATCGATATGGGCCCTTTTACATTAACCGGAGTTGATCCTGATAATAATGGTATTCTATGATCATGCAATCTTTTCAGGTGGTAGTGATGTTGGAGGCCGAAAAATATCAGCAAATTGAGACAATAAATGCTGAATTTCGGTGGTAGAACCGGGTGGAGCATTTAATGAAGTAGTAGTTGCGAGATAATCAAGAAAACCCCATAAAATTCTCGATAAAGTAAACGTTGCATGGGCACACTGTCCAAGAGCATGATAGAAGAAGAGTTATTTCAAATAATTGACTGATGTATTATTAACGTTGAAGTTCATAATTAATCTGTCAAAATCTAAGTAATTTGACCCAATGTGCACAACCATTGTACACCTAAGACTGCATCACATCCACCGATTGGTAGAACATGAAAATCGCTTTTTAAAGGAGTATTCTTGCATCCGTATGGAAACATTGAAGCAAGTACCCAATGTTTTCAACACTCCATCACCAACAGCAGAATACAAAAATGCATTATCTCCATGCTCGTAATGAATATCCACACTTTTTTGCCAACGCATGATGAATAAAATTATGAGTCAAACCGCAGTCGATCAATATGGTGAGAGGTTGAGCCTTATAAAACCCGTTAATGCGCATAGTTCGGGAAAAGAAGAACCTACCGAGAGTGCATAAATTTTTTAGCTTCATCACATTCTCAATTGTAGTGTCATGCAACGGTGTAGTGTCATTAGCTATAGTATAGTCAACAACTTCAATCCCAATCGAGCTCCCTCCAAGATTATAATCTTGGTTTTAAACACAAATGGCCAGGAGTATAAAATCGATCACATTGAAACAAATACCCTTTTCTCTTTTTTCCTTTTGTTCTTCCCAAGTAAGTTTCTTAGCTTGAGGAGGTAGGGAAGTTTTCTTAAACGAGGTGGTGAAGAGTAGAGGAAGGTCAAGAGGAAGAGGACGATAAGGTTGTTTAGCACCTAACACAACTTCCTCTTGATTGATGGCCATAGTAAAGCGCATGATCAAGGTTTGAGGTTCAAGTAATTTAACCATAGACTCCACTTTGTGTTTCAAAGAATGAATAAAACAGGTTGACAAAGTGATCTTGTGTAAGTCGACACAAAATTTAATAAATGTTCAAAATCTGGTATGTGTTCTCAACCGTACCTTTACCTTTATTGTGCTAATGTCCATACGTGGATCAACAAACTTTGTAGGTGAAAACGAGCACGCCAAGAGAGCAAAACTCCATCCAAGTATGCACAGGTACTTGTGTCCTTTTCCAACGATACCAAGCATTGGCATCACCCTTAAGATGAGCAGAAGAAATAGCAAGCTTCAAATTATCAGCAACAACATGTAAATTAAAATACTTTTGATCTGCACTAAAAATCGAGTATCCGGATCATCACCATCAAAGGTGGGAAACTTAAGGTTGATGGATCCACCTAATATTAGTTTCATTACCACCAGGAGAGGTGGGGGTGGTGGTGGTTGATCACCTCCATTACGCTGATTAACCGAGGAATGAATTCTCGAAATACATCTCGTAAAAAGTAGAAACGTAAAGGCAAATGAGAGTTCGCTGTCGTGAGAGGTGGTATGTTCGCATGATCGCCTTTCCTAGCAAAAGACGATCCTCTTCTCTAATTGTTTGTCATCGCCTTTTTCATGTCACGAAATTTCTTCATCATGAACATGGTTGTTGTTAATGGTAGTGATAAGAGTATCAAGTTTTGTTGTAACTCCTTTGATGTCTTGTTGCAAGAGAGAAAGATCTACCGTATGTCATTGTAAAAAAAATTGTGAAAATTTAGGTTTGATCTAACCTAGCTGTGATACCATATGTTAGATCCTTGACCAACACTAGTTTAGAATACGTAAAAGAGAAAAAGAACCCTAGATAAAACCCTTTTGTTTTGGGGTTAACAACCTCTCGCTTGGGAGTTAAAGGAAGAGAATCTCATTGTAAACCGATTTGTATTAATTAAGCTTGTAGTTCACATAACTCGAGCTAGTATTTATAGCTAATCATTGCTTGATAAGCAAGTAATGCAATAAAAGAGTTCTAATCAAACTAGGTGAGTTAAGCAAAAATTAAGATAAAACTAAATAAGGAAATAATAATGTAAGACGGTTTGGTGTCGCAACATGACAACCAATACTTTAATCTTCAAATCTTCAATTTCTCTATGTAACTTTATTTTCCTCAATTTCTTTTAGGTGCTACCTAATTTTCCCAAGTGGTTGTTTCAACAACCATTCTTCTTCTTTTCTTTCTTTTTAATTTTCTTTTTGAATTTTCATATTATTTTTTAATCATTTTTTTCTTCATTTTTTTTTTTTTCTTTTTCCCTTTTTTTTCCCTAACTATTCAAATCTAACCATTTCTACGTCCGTTTTCTTCTCATAAAACTTTAGGAGATGACATACATGACTAATGATGTCCGTAGAATTAAGAGGCAGCTTAGCTAGCTAGTAAGAGTAACAAAAATTAACCTTGTTGTAATCGACCATTTAAGTTTTGTGATGGGATTTCCATCAAAGCGATCAAGAACCTATAAAGTTTGTATAGACTCATACCCAATGTTATTGTCCGTTTAGCACCTAGTTGTCCCACATGGGTTAGACAACAAAAAGATTAAGAGAGGAACCCTATACATATCCCTCTATTATTTTTCTTTCTCTTCCTAAAGATAGAAGCGATCTCGCCACGAGTTGTAAAATATATTAAGATGTCATATTTAAATCGGGTATTACAGATTCCGATGTTATTAAGATGTCATATTTAGTGATATTACCGATTCCGATGTTGATTCTCAATGATCCAGAAGTTGATTCTGTTGATTCGTGTGCAAGGGTTTGCTGGGGATAAGAAGGTGAGTGAGAATGAAGAATACCAGGGTGGATAGATTCCCCTGGTATAAGGGAACTGACACCCCCCCAAGCCCGACAACGTTGTTCCGCATTGCTTGGTGTATACCGATGGGTATTATGAAAGGGAAAGAAAGGAGGACATGGAGTTACACTTCTCGAGGAAGATGGTAAACCGATTGCTGCCTGCAGCCGCTTCTAAAGAAGCCGTGTCTTTCCTTTATCACCAGCTCAGTGGTGTGGTTAGAGGCGTTGAACTTGCAGTGGAGTATTCTCATCTTGACATTGAATTATTTTGCAATGCAGAACAGGTGGGCGCTATAGATTCATAAACTTGGTTCCCAAGTATTAGCCTCCCTGGTTTAGGTAACCGACTCATACTAAGAAACCATGGTCAATTTAGGTATCCCATCTTAATATGGTAATTAACTCAAACTAAGAATTTAACCTAAACTAGTGTTGATGGTGGTTTTTAAACAAGGGGTAAAATCGTAAAACCCCATGACCTAGTGTTACCCGCAACACATTAACTAAGAGCATTTAACTCGTGTAAATAATTAATAGGTATTTTTAAAAATACCAATTGTGGCTTTCCACGTAACCCTAATTCCAAAACCAAGCCGACATTACACTATGGCAACAATGCTAAACCAAGACGCACACTGCGCACCATGGCAACAATGCCAAACCAAGCCGCACACTCGCGCACCATGGCAACAATGCCAAACCAAGCCGCACACTGCGCACCATGGCAACAACGCCAAAACCAAGCCGCACACTGCGCACCATGGCAGCGACGCTAAAACCAAACTACATATCGCACTCATTGGCAACCATGCCAAACTAAGCCGCTATGCCATTGGCACATGCCAAATATAACGCCCTAGGCTTGCAAAATATGCAACTAGGGTCAACATGGCCGACGTTGCCATTGGCACATGCCAACACGTACCACAAGCCATATTTCCAAGCCGCTTATGCCATTGGCGATGCCAAATATAGCGCCTTTAGGCTTGCAAAACGTAAATAGGTCAATATGGCCATACGTGCCATCGCACATGCCAACACGACGCACAAGCCATATTTTCCAAGCCGCCATGCCATTGGCGCATGCCAAATATAACGCCCTAGGCTTGCAAAAATGCAACTAGGTCAACATGGCCTGACGCGCTATTGGCAACATGCTAACACGCACCACAAGCCATATTTCAAGCCAGCTATGCCATTGGCGCATGCCAAATATAGCGCCCTAGGCTTGCAAAACGCAACTAGGTCAACATGGCCGATAAGCCATTGGCACATGCCAACACGTAGCACAAGCCATATTTCCAAGACGCTATGCCATTGGCACATGCCAAATATAGCGCCTAGGCTTGCAAAACGTGCAACTAGGGCAACATGGTCAGACGTGCCATTGGCACATGCCAACAAGTACCACAAGCCATATTTCCAAGCCGCTATGCCATTGGCGCATGCCAAATATAGCGCCAGGCTTGCAAAACGCACCAGGGTCAACATGGCTGCACGTGCCATTGGCACATGCCAACACGTACCACAAGCCATATTTCCAAGCCGCTATGCCATTGGCGCATGCTAAATATAGAGCCCTAGGTTGCAAACGTGCAACTAGGTCAATATGGCCATACGTGCCATTGGCACATGCCAACACGTAACACAAGCTTATATTTCCAAGCCGCTATGCCATTGGCACATGCCAAATATAGCTGCCCTAGGCTTGCAAAACGCAACTAGGTCAACATGGCCGACGCCTATTGGCACATGCCAACACGCACTCACAAGCCATATTTCCAAGCCGCTTATGCCATTGGCGCATGCCAAATATAGCGCCCTAGGCTTGGAAAACGTGCAACTAGGTCAACATGGCCGTACGTGCTCATTGGCACATGCCAACACGTACTCACAAGCCATATTTCCTGCCGCTATGCCATTGGCGATGCCAAATATAGCGCCTTAGGCTTGCAAAACGTGCAACTAGGTCAACATGGCCGCACGCTATTGGCATACATGCCAACACGTACTATTAAGCCATATTTCCAAGCCGCTTATGCCATTGGCGCATGCCAAATATAGCGCCCCTAGGCTTGCCAAACGTGCAACTAGGTCAACATGGCCATACGTGCCATTGGCACATGCCAACACGTACCACAAGCCATATTTCCAAGCCGCTTATGCCATTGGCGCATGCTAAATATAGCGCCTAGGCTTGCAAACCATACAACCTAGGCCAAGTCGCCACGCATGCCATTGGCACATGCCACCATGCTCACCTGTAGCTTTTCCTACTAAGGCCACGGCCCTAATCTGGCCACGCATGACATTGGCACATGCCAACATGCTCACAGGTAGCTTCTTACCAGGACACGGCCCTAACGGCCACGCATGCCATTGGGCACATGCCAACCACGCTCGCCGGTAGCTTTTCCTACCAAGGCCACGGCCCTAACGGCCACGCATGCCATTGGCACATGCCAACATGCTCACCGGGTAGCTTTTATTACCAAGGCCACGGCCCTAACGGCCACGCATGCCATTGGCACATGCCAAACATACACGCCGGGTAGCCTAACTTCAAACTGCAACCTACCACCATGCATTCCGCATATGCCACTGCACATGCCAAACACACACGCTTGGTAGCCAAACTTGATAACCGCAACCTACCACTAAGGCTTTCTCAAGACATGCCATTGGCACATGCCAAACACACACGCCGGTAGCCTAACTTGCAACCGTGCAACCTACCACCAAGGCATTCCCCGCACATGCCATTGGCACATGCCAAACACACACGTTGGTAGCCTAACTTGCAAACCGCGCAACCTACCACTAAGGCATTCCGCACATGCCATTGGCACATGCCAAACACACACGCCCGGTAGCCTAACTCGCAAAACCATGCAACCTACCACCAAGGCATTCCGACATGCCATTGGCACATGCCAAACACACGCCACTAGCACACTGCATTGCCACTTACACTCAACATACAACCTACCACAAAGGCATTCCGCACATGCCATTAGCACATGCCACGCACGCCACTAGTAGCCTGGTATCGCCACTTGTGCTCAAGTACAACCCGCAACAGGGCATTCCGCACATGCCAATGGCACATGCCACACGCACCACTAGCAGCCACTTGCACTCAAGGTGCAACCAACACTCGATATATCAACACAAACTGGGGATGCTTTCCAGTGGTTTAGGTTTGGCGGTCAAAGCTAGAAGCGTACACTACGCTCACATTAAGAAAGCGTGAAAAGGAATAAAGCGGTCAAATAAATGAGGAAATAATGGTGAAAACGTTTTCACCATAAACACCTTGCGGTTACCACCTCCTCATTATTTCACCCTTTACTCTCTTCCTTCATGAGGCCAGTGGTACGTTTCAATCCCGACTTTGTATAAATAGGTCTTACCTATTTCCACCACAACAAGTCTCGGCCAGGAGAAAATACTTACACCTCGTAAAGGCAACTTTGCAAGCTCTCCCAAAAGCTTTCATCTCTTGCAAGCTTCCCAAGATTCTACTTTATGATACAAGTCGAGATACTGCTCTCCCAGAATTATTCTGGTCTCAACACCTTTCTTTGCTTCCCTCCCCAAATCAACCACAGCGGTAGGATTGATCTATCGGCTACAATGTCATACTGTCGATCTCGTTCTTCGACCCGATGTCAAGATGGTAGGGAAGGTGACTCAATCCGACGAACCATCAGACAACCCTTGCCAATTACTTGTAAAAACTACATGAGAAAACTGGGACTCGGGCCGAAGATGCTACCAAATGATTGGGGGTCAAGACAAAGCTACCAAAGAAACCGCCTTTACATGGAGAGGGGCATGTTCTAAAACCCATGAAGTGAGTAAATTCAGATCAAGCGCAAGATATACTCGATTTGTTTTTAGGTTCTTAGTAAAACCATTATACTACCGAGTCTTGTGCCTATTGCAGCACACACTTCGTAAAAGAAATATTCTTTCCCAAAACATAATCAGAGTCATATTATCAAACCATTCATCCTAAATAACCCAATACCTCAAAAGCTACCAGCTGCCTACCAAAACTGGTCAAACCTTTGAACCAGACATCCATTATGTCCTTCAAAAAAAAAAAAAGAAGAAATGAACTCTAAATGAAAGTTTAACAGAGAAACATTCAGGAAAATCATCCAACAGAGGTCTCCGTTTCTCTGAGAAAGTCAACTTTGCATCTTCAAGAGCCGCCTTCTTTGATAGTCAACATCTTGGAAAGCGAGTTCTACCTCCTGTCAGCAATCTCCCAAGAAAGGCTTTCGCTCGTCGATCTTCAACTTTTGATCTCACAAGGCCTTCACAAACCACGAAGTGTTGAACTCCTTTTCTACGTACACGTCGCGATGGTTCTCCCAAATTTCTGCACAACATCTTTCTAAACTGTGTGACCACCACCTCACGCATATCCTCGATGGAAGATAAAGCTCTTCCACACGCTTAACTGTCATTGAAATCGACCACCACTTTCTTAGTCGAGCTTTGTCCGTGCCCCCTGACTCGGTGTACAACGCTCATGCTTAGCCTAACGCCTGGCCGCCAACCAAAGACATGACCGGATAAGGAACCATGACGGATCAAAACGGCGCCGCACTCGGGCCTCACTACTCGCAGAGGGTCTTCCATGTCTACGACAGCAACCATCGAGAATCATCCACCGTTTGAACCACATCTCGTGCCCAAGTCACTCCAAGCCGGTGGTCACCAAAGGCAATTTTTCGTGTGACTCTACCCCGTAATCATCCTCCGAACCTGATTCCTCCTCGCGAACTTGAGTTAGACATTTTTCAAAAAAAGAAGAAACAAGAAGAAAGAAAAGAAACGCGAAACTCACCGAACCACTTCCAAAAAGAGCTGGCTGCCGCAGAAATCACTCTCACTTGTCGAACTTTCTTCTTTCTCCGACTCATCACCGCTATGAGAAGGCTCAATGTCAGCCGGAATTTTTGAAGAAATTGCCGTCTCCCGATAACGTGCAAGGGCAATAAAGCATTAACACTACCAAGCCCTCAGAGGGAAACAAGACACATGTTTTCAAAGCAAAATTCACGTGTTTTGAGACAAACCAATGAAGAGGCGACACATACCTGGTTATCGAAGAACTGGAAAGACAAGAGAACTGAGGAGGGTCTTTTGAAACCGTCCGAACCCGCCGACACGATTCTTCGCCTCCGCTCCTTGGCCTGGACTTTCCGAAAGTTGCTAGGTAACTCTCGCTTGAGATCTCTCAACATTGATACTTCTTCAAACCGCTGGGAAGGTTTACAACGAACGCTCTCCACCACATTATTCACAAAATCTTGATCATAATAAACTCGCCGCACTTAACTCATTATAGCCGAAGGTCGCCGGCTACTCTTCCCATTTGAAAGAAGGGAAGGTGGATACCTGCTCAAGGAGCTAGCATTAAGGGCGGCACGCAATGAATCCTTAGGGATCACCTACCGGTAAGCAAGAGGCACCCTTGATCAAAACCCATGTGACGATCAGCAAAGAAATAATATTGTAAGCACTTATCTCTGAAAGACTTATGAAGAAAGACAAAGATATAACCGGATATGCAAACTTTGAATAAACAAGTTTTCACCAACGCCAAATCGCCGTTAAGACAAAGACATGATCTGGAGCAGTTTTTTGTAAAGGTGTCAATTTGAGTCACCGACCTATGGACCGGCTCCCACGGCGAAAACCGATTTCATATGACTTGTCAAGAAGACTAACTAAGCTCATGCCAACCTTGACGCCCGCCACCTATCAAGAATTCGGAACCCCCCTCGCGGAATCGGTTGGTACACGCCTTTGAGCATACTTCTCAAAGTGCTCCCATAACCGCACTTAGAAAAAGCAACGTGCACATATGAATCCACTTTCATGAAACCATTCAAACTCGTGATGTTCGCAACTGTGTGATCCAGATGCACATACAGGAACCAAGGAATAGCTTGCCAATGGGAAGAACTTCACCTTTGCTAACTTCACAGCAATCGCTAGCAACTCGTCTTATTTCCTCTTGCCGAACCGCCATCAAAATGTCTCTAGACAACTCAGAGAGCCAAAAATGTCGCAACATGAAGATCGCTGCTTTTCTGCTCGTGTGTCCAGCTCGTCCAGAAACCATTGAGACATCCACCAGCTTTATAAACGCACCTTTCAACCTATTTCCTTAAATCCTTCGACTTCGCAAAGGGAGTCTTTCGAGCGCACCTCCCAACTTAGCGGCAAGGTCATCCCGCATCTTCTCACCTCACTTTCGTATAATTGGATTTTAAGATTCCCAGCTACTAAGATTCAAGAAGAGATCCACACTCTCCAAGGAGAAAGTTATCTCACCCCATCTACATATGATCGTAATGGTGTCCAAACACTATCCGGAGATGAAAGCAACCAAACCCGGATATCCTTCCTAATTTGGAGGTTTATCAAGCTCGATAGCATCAATAATCTGCGCCGAGCCGATTGGTGTTTATGTGCTCCTTACTCACCATGAACTCAACCCATCTATCAAAAGAATGCAATGGGCTTTGACACATCCCGAAATCAATGTTGAAGAGGAGTATACCCCTTTGAAGACAGAACCGTATGGTGTTCTTCGCGAACCGAAAGTGTCTTCTTTTCGCCTTCACCACCCGCTAAAAAATTGGCACGTAAATCTGGTAATTTTTTTCTGAAAGGTAGACAAGTTTTTTTTGGTGAAGAACTCATCATCCGTGTTTGGTTTGAATTATGGACATCCTTCACGAAAGGAAATTTTGTCTGTGTAACATCTGTCGGATTTCTTAATAAATAACTTAGTAACAAGATATCCGCACACAAAAACAAACAAAATTATCTCCCGACATAAACCGCGCAAAAAAGGAAAACCCGAAATACAAAAAAAGAGAGGGCGTATTCTCTACGGGTTCAAAACCGCACACGCAAAAGATTTTCTTCGGTTCAAGACTATATACGCAAGATTTTCTTCGGGTTCAAGACTATATACGCGGTATTTTATACTGGTTCAAGTATGTCTACGATCCTTCTTCGGTTCAAAATTATATATGGAGCATTTTTCTACTGGTTCAAAACCGCACGCTAGAAGATTTCTTTCTTGACCGAAAATCATATATACAATATTTCCCGCGGGTCAAGTCGATGGAGCATATATACGTGATTCTTCTTCGGGATTCATGTACAAAGATTCTCTACGGTTCAAGACCGCACACGCAAGAATCTTCTTCTGTTCAAAATAATATATGGAGTACTTTTCCACGGTTCAAATAATATACAAAAGATTCCCTTGGTTGCATACATACAATATTTTCTACAAGAGACACGCTGTGAAATTATATGCGCAAAGAAAACGCCACCTTAGGGGTTTACACTCTACATAAAAAGGGAAGTACCGAAGACATACTTGGAAGTCAAGTTTTTTTATGACTCGGCCGGTGAAAGGATGAAAAGATGTAAGTGCAAGATGGGAGAAAGGGACTTATATATATAGGTTGAAGATTCTAAATAGGAAGGATTTCTTTTACCAAAATCGCATGTAAGAAGCTGGGGCCCACAAGGGCGCCCAACTTCCAATGTCGCCTAAGTTGCACCTGCCTCCGACTTCCCAATGACCGCCTGCCACGCCCCGCAAACACGCACACATTGAGGCGTCCCACCAAACAAAGACGACCGCTTCCAAGTCACGCCCGGCAAGCACGCACAACTTCCACACCCCGCGCCGGTCCCACCAGCCTAGCACGCCCGCCTTCTAACTCACGCAACTTCCCAACGCCGCCCAAGCCGCACCGCCCCACCACCGCACTGACTTCCCTATGACCGCCCAAGTCACGCCCCGCAAGCATGCACAGCCTTTCCACATTGCGCCGGTCCCACTAAACCTAGCACGCCGCTTCCAACTCACACCAACTTCCCAACGTCGCCTGCCGCACCCCGCCCCACCACCCCACCGACTTCCCTATGACCGCCAAGTCACGCCGCGCAATCATGCACAGCCTTCCACATTACGCCCCCACTAAAGCTAGCACGCCGCTTTCCCAACTCACGCCAACTTCCCAACGTCGCTCAAGTTGCACCCCCTTCACCAATTGTGCTACCTCTCCGATTTGTGCAAACTACTGGGGGGGCAAGGATTCCAAATCCTATTTATAAAAGGTCGAAGCCTCCTCAATTCTCTTTACTTTTGTCAGTTGGATAGTCCTGTCACCATCTTATGCTTTATTCGCAACAAAGCCCCTGCTCCAAGCTGGTGTGGACTTAATGTTGATGGTGGTTTTTAAACAAGGGGTAAAATCGTAAAACCCCATGTGACCTAGTGTTACCCGCAACACATTAACTAAGAGCATTTAACCCGGTGTAAAATATTAATAGGGGTATTTTTTCAAAATACCGGGATTAGGTTTTTTATACGTAACCCTAATTCCAAAACCAAGCCGCACACCGCGCACTACATGGGAACAATGCCAAACCAAGCCGCACACTGCGCACCATGGCAACAATGCCAAACCAAGCCCACACTGCACCATGGCAACAATGCCAAACCAAGCCGCACATCACGCACCATGGCAACAATGCCAAAACCAAGCCGCACACCGCGGACCATGGCAACAACGCAAAACCAAGCCGCACACCGCGCACCATGGCAAATACGCCTGTAAAACCAAACTACATATCGCACTCATTGGCAACCATGCCAAACTAAGCCGCTATGCCATTGGCATTGATAGACACATTTTTTGTGTCTGAATTGTCCTCAGTGTTGGTATTGTTGGAACTCGATTTTTGTACTAATATTGTGTTTTATGTATTTTTAGGTATTTTTGGAAATAAATATTTTTGGAAAATCTCAAAAAGTTGCGCGGAACACCCCTGAGGACATTTGATATTGACTCCATTGATAAGGGGTAACCTAATTACTAAGGGAACCCACTGATATTCGCACCCCAAGTCGTTGGATATGGGTGACCTTCTTCTGGTTTGAAAATAAATTTTAAGGAAAAAATATGTCACGCCCGGCGACTTTGGTCGGATTTTTGAATGGGTTTTAGTGAGACTACAATGGCTGAGATTGATAGGGATACCCCGTTAGAGCATAACAGGTTGGTATGGGTCGATTAGTGACCTAAATGTGGCTAGATAACTCGCTAGAAGAGCAGAAGCACCGGTTTGCATGGGTCGTTGTGAGCTTTGAGACGTGCACTGCTCGTGTTTGGAGTGTGTGTGTTGTTGCCAGACGAGTGTAGAAGGTATATTAGGAAGAAATAACAGCTGCAGGCGCGTGCTGCTACAAAAAATGGAAAGAATATAGCCCGAGTATAATATATTTTCTGCCGAGTGATGGGAAGATATCTTGGATTAATGAGGAGTGATTCTTGGTCCAAAAGTGTATAAATAGGTTGCTGGGGTCGAAGGAAAAGGTGACGGAGAGATTGGGAGGTGTTAGAACGCAAGAAGAGCCAAAAAATCGAAGTTGCAGAGACTACCTTTTCTGCTGCTTTGTCCTTCAAGAACACTGAAGAACACCACCGTAAGAAGTCGTTTTTCTACAAAGTGTCTACGACACATTGCCGAGGGTCGTAATACGGAGAGGGCGGACTTTACAAGACAACACTTATTCTCTATCGTAGTTTGTAACAAAGTGTTTGCAACATCTATAATCAAGCAAACCCGATTTTCATCTTATTCTCATTTGTTCATCATTTGTAAACCATTTTCGACCGGTAATAATGAATTTTGAGCGTGTTTCCAACATGATGAGCGGCTAATTCTCCACAACCAAGGAAATGAGGAAGCTATTTACGCATGAATAAGCGGTAACCATTTTATTTGCTCTAATTTATAATTTATAATTCACTCAATCACTCTTTTTGGTGAGTTTTAAATTGTTCGCAAAATTTTCATTAGTTGTGATTCAATTAGATAGGTTATGCTTTGTATTAAGATAATCTATGCTTAAGGATACAATTAATTTTTGAGAATTTGTCCGATTATTTGTGAATTAAGAAACAAGGGATTTAAAGGATAATTAGAGTTTTTGGGTTATTTATCGTATTTCATTCATGTGTTATAAAGGAATCATTGTCTTGGTTATTCTCTCATATCTTGAAACAATTTTGTGTTAATTTTTCTTTATTATTAATTTTTATAAGTCTAAAATCTTTTTGCTTTCACAAGTCTCAACGAACCTTATTACTACATCATTATTGAGTCACATCAATTTTTGGCGTGGCCGACGGAGACTTGTCTTTAGGCTAGAGTTTTTAGATTTTCTTTTTGGTTTTTTTTTTATTTATTTGTTCTTTTTTTTTTTGTTTTTGTCTTTTCCTTTCAGATTTTGGGATTTGGAGCGAAAGAAATATTTGCCAAAGCTTTTGGTGGATACTTAAAGATTTGGAGTTAAAGACAAAGCGAAAGGAGCAAAAGAAGAAGATTTTTTTATATTTTATAAAAGAGAGAAAAAAAAAAGAGAGGCATTTTTAATTTTTTTTTAGACTTTCCTTTTTCTTTTACTTTTTGACTTGGACATTTGACATTCGGACATTCCTTATTTTTTAAACCCTACGGAAGGGTAGTATTAAATATCAAATTGTTTACGAGAAGGACGGTGATTATGATATCACCTCGGCCCTCGGGTTCGTACATGACATAGGAGCGTGGCCTTGAGTCGACTACAACGGTTCATCCCCGTCCTGGGTACGGAGGTAAGTTTGTCGAAACACTCGAATCCCCGCTAGCGAGTTACTGTCTTCCTTCGTGTGAATATATGTTGAGGACTTCAAAACGGCTGTTTTAAATTCTAGTAAAGGGCAAGGACTCGCCATATAAGATAAGGGTTCGGATTTCATCACTGTTCTCTTCTTGCCCGCCTTAGGAAAACAATAATACTTAACGAACCTAAGCCTTAAAATCTGGAATAGGAACGAGACCGATAGGGTAACGAGCTTAGTAGGAAAGTCTTCCGAAAAATATTGGTTACTCTTTTAGCATATACTTTGAAGTTCATGATGGTCTCTGTGAAGTTGAATGTGTGAGTGCGCCGCCTTGTAATAGCGGTAAGGCCTTGGGTATCAAAGCTCCTTTGAGCTTCCCGCCTGATTCAACTTACTTTGACTGGATTGATCCAGGGGGTTTGCTTAAATTGTAACGAAATTCCCTTCTATGGACGATTAGAAGTCGGGTCTAGAAAACAATCTAAGTAGATCCATCATGCTTTTTGTTTGCTAGATATCATTAGGTTTGTCGTGGTGGAGTCACCTTTGTTTGTGCTTGCATGAACTTCCTTCCTTTTAGGATTTTTCTTTTTGTTTTATATTTTTCTAGTGTATGCCCGAGGTCTTTAAAGAACGGGCTTGGAAAAGAAACACTCTAGGTCGTTTGATTAGTGACAAACCTAGTAGTTCTTCTTGCGAAGCGGGGAACTCGAAGACTCTTCTTTTTGAGAGCCCCGTTTTTTGGAAACTTCGCTTTGAAAAAATCTGTCTCTTAGCGAGGAAAGTACCCCTAGTACTTCAAATGCCAACGATGGCAACTCGAAAGATTACATGTTCCCAACTGGGACCAAAACGAGCTTCATGCATAAAATTGCCAGCCAATACGGCTAACTTCGAGATAAAAGATAGTATCCTTCAGATGATCCCTATATTCTTAGGAAAAGAGGATGAGATGTAAGAATATTTCTATACATATAAGAAATATCCTATGCGCCCATGTAATAACTTTGGTTAATTAAGAATATTGCTAAATATTTCGGTTACCATTCTAGGGGATTAATTCCTATTTTCTCTTCTTTGATGGACGGTCGAGATCTAAGGCTAATACTAAAACCCTAGGAACTTGGTCCTCTCTCTACCTATGAAAGGGAAACAATAACCATCACTATTGTATCCAAGGAATTACCAACTCATTACGATTAAGGTCAAGAGAGAGAAACCAAGACCTCCATAAGGTATTACGGCTACCACTGGTTAATCAACTACGGATGATGGATTAGCGCTACAAGGTATTTTCCATAAACTTTATTCGTATATTATTGTGTGATAATCATGAAGTTCAACGATCTAAATTAAGTATCTATAAAATTAAAACTTATAGTTGACATCTAGAGCTTGTATTTAGAACTCATGATCGTCTGTTAATCATATGCAATAATAAAGTAAAATTGAGTTTGATATTTTGTTTTTCCCTTCTGTGAACATAATCGTTCTTATGGAATTGCATTACTTTTAAATCTAACTATCTTGACCCATATCATGCTCACACTTCATGTTCATGTGTGATTTTTTATTATCTCATCAAAATCAAATCGCTTGAAAATTATGGTATAATGTACAATTTAAGATCCTATGGCCATTATCACTTATGATTTTCTTTTATACTTTTATATTACTCTCTCTTAATTTTGGAAGAAAATATGTTTCAACATTAATGACCTACTTAATTTTGGAGGAAAATATATTTTAATTTAATGCTAATGTCCTACCCTTTATTTTACGTAAATAAATTAACATTTTTTTTTGCGTTTATTTTGGCCCGATGATTTTATTTTTGGCATGTAAATAATAGAATAAAATCATTGTAGGAATATTATTTTTAAATAATGGCATATAATGAGCATATGAGGTAATAATGAACGTAATAATGATGATAAATGAAATGGAATAATGTCGACATCATGTAGTCATAAACATGCATAATTGTTCCACTAAAGTCCATATATTCTACTTGCCTTGTATGTGAAAGGGAGGTAAATTGGAGATATGATATAAACGAGGAAATATTTATTAGGAATTATATCTTTATGGCATGAATATTTTCATCATGTGAATGGTTATTAAGACATTAAAAATTGGAAACATTAATATTTTCTTTTGGCATGTATACGTGTTAGTTACTATTAAGATAATGAGACAATATTAATTTTTAAAACTAATGAAACCAATTTTTATTGTAAATTAATTTACGCTTCCGCTTTATCGAAACAATAAAAAGAATTTTTTAATCGAGTTTCATTATAAATTTTATGATCAAAATCATTTTTTGACACCATTAAATTTGTGTGTGCATTATGATATGGTTTGTGTGCTTGTGCGTTATGGTATAGTTTCTCTCACATTATTGTTTTTTTTTCTTTAAATTTTATGGGATTATACTTAAAATTATTATTGGACTTTTAGTTATCACCACAAAGGATACTAGAGTGTTATATCTCAGTATAATCATAATGTCTTTATAAGCATGAATTTGCAAACCGTAAAGTGTAGGTTTTGCAGTTATCGACATCATGTGATAATGACATTATTCTAGTTGATTGGCTATCACCACAGTGATGTCAAATCACTTTTTGTCATGATCACAATTTTGTCAAATGCTTGTAATATTGTTTTTTCTTAAATATATTAGAACAGAATTTACCCACTGGAAATTGGAGTTCATTTATTTAAGAAAACATTGACTGATATGATTGTTGATCATACATTATGGATATGAACTGATTAGAATCTTGAGGGTGTCTTGTGTCATTATGTTTCACGTTTCACTTTTCTCCAATGTTGATGATAATTTCAATTGTACGTATAAAATTATTGTGCTTAAGATTCTTTAGGTCATAATTATTTAGTTATCACCACAAGTGATACTAGAGTGTTTTATCTTAGCAATAATAATTTTTATTGTAAGCACGAATACGCCTGCCGTAAAGGCAAGGTTTAGTAGTTATTATGGCATTATTTGAGTTGTTTGGCTATCACCACAGTGATGTCAAATAACTTTTTCAGTCATAATCGTTATCATGTCAAGTGCTTATAATATTGTTTTTCTTAAATGTATTAGAACAACAATTACCCACAGGTAATTTGAGTTCACATGTTTAAGATAACATTGAAGTGTACAATATCTGATCATACATTATGGTAATTAAATAATTGGCACATGATTTTACGTTATTTCTTAAAAGTGTATAAAAGAAAATTTACATAAATTAACTCATTATCGAGTTGAGTAACCTATTACGAATTTTTCATATTTTCATGAATATTTTATTATGTTGTCCAAAACTTATTGCATCCTCTATGATATTGAGGTTTTATTTTTGATAAATTTCTCCATATTTCTGAAAATGATATTCATTGACTATTTAACACCTTTCATATTAATTCATCATATATCCGTTATTTATCACGATCTTTAAGTTTGTATCATATTTAAATGAGCGATGCATCAAAGAATTTTTCTTCAACGAAATTTCATTATTGAATTATATTTATAGACTTGCTTCATGCTCGATTTTGGTTTAAGAAAAGGTTCATTATGTTCGGATATTTTTCGATTATAAGGTGTTGATATTTTTTCACAATTTATGTATGCCATGCTTTTAAATAAATTTTCGTGATTGATGTTTTAGGGTTACTCATTATTGTTTATAAGCGACTAAATTTATGATCAGATCAAGTATGTCCACATCATTGAGTGGGACTGTGCAATATCACAAGAAAAGTTAGTGTGATATTTGCAATTGTACATGTTTGTTGGATAGTTTAGTTATCACCACAATGATGCTATGCTATTATCTGGTAAGTGTTGTATATTTTGAGTCCTCTTAGTTTGATTTAACGATTAGAACAATGCTGCTCACAAGTAGTTTTTCTTCACACGTTAAATAAGCATTAAGGTAATCTAAATGTTTCATATACATGTGAAATAATAGCCACCCGCAGGTGACTACAATTCACATTATATTAGGTTGAACATATTTAGAATTATTGGAGTTTGTTAATACATTTCAGGACGTGAGTTGCCCACAAGTGGTTCTTGTTGTAGTATTTGACATACATAATGTTGAATTATGAGAATGTAAAATATCCACAGATATTTTTCATGTCTCACATTGTTCCTTGATAAGATTTTACCCGTAGGAGAATCTTATTGAAGATATGTAACTATTGTAATCTTAATTGTCATTTATCTCTATTATAAATTTCAGCTTTTGTTCTTATTAATTGTATATTATGATTATTCCTAGACTTTTAATGATCCATTTTTGGAAGATAAAATTGTTTATCACCCGATGATTTTTCGCGTTATCGTGTACATCTATCAATTGCATTACTTAATCTCAATCCGTGGATGTTTTCTTGAACATTCATTATTGAAATTGAGAGGCAATTATAAAGAAAGCGAAAATCATAAAGTCCGATAAAGGTGATGAATATTGTGAAAGGTATGACAAAACAGATAATATCCTAAATCTTTTACGAGTATTCCAAAATTTTGGATTTGTTGCTCAATACACAAGGCCAACTTATCCTTGGCATAATGGTGTATAACAAAATGCAAAATCATACTTTTATGAAAATGGTTAGAAGCGTGATGAGTTATGCATAATGACCACATATCGTTGAATGTATGTTCTTTCAACAATCGTGTAATTTAAATAGATTTCCGAGGCAAAGCGCTTTTCAAAGACACACTTTGGACTAGAATGGTTGGAAACCTAGTTTAAATCACCTTTAAGTTATGGTTGTTCAGTTGGAGGTGAGGGCTTACATTTCAAAGAATGAAAATTGGATTTGGAAACTATTATTGGTTCATTGGTTTTCCTAAATGATCCAAATGGTATTCTTTAACGTTCTAACCGTAGTATGAGACTTATTGAAACCGAAAATATAAATTCGTTAATGATGGCATAATCAGTGGGAGTACGTGGATATATTTGTTCAAGAAATCATGATAATGATCCCTTTATTTAAGATTTCTACAGATATTGTGAATCTTCTCATTATCAGAATGTTAGATAATGAAAGACCACAAATTACTGACCCAATACTCCATAATATAACTACTGCCAATAAAGAAATTTTTGATAACAACATGAACCAGCATTAAGAAGGTCTCAACAGAGATTGTAAGAAAGTTATTCATGTTGTTTCAGTGATTTTCTTACAAGAATTTATTACATTTTGATATGGAATGGCAAAGACTCGGTTTAGGTTCACAAATATTATGTGTAATAATTTTGATTAATGGATTGATGCTATGTGAGAAAAAAATCATTGGTTGAAATTCAAGTCTCGGATATTGTTTAATTGCTCGAAAGACACAAATCGGTTGTATGAAAGTGGGTCTTTCTCGACCTAATACGACTATAATAGCAATTTTAAACGGATAAAGCAAGACTTATTTCCAAAGATTTTACTCTAAATGACGCATTGATTATAAATAAGTTTTTTTCTCTCGTGTCAAAGAAAGACTTATTCAGAATTATCATAGTATTATTAGTAGCACACGATGACCTAAGAGTTGCATTAATTAAATGTGAAAATAGCCTTTATTAATGATAAATTTTAGTCTACAAATTTTAGAAATCAAAGTATGAAATTTAAGCAGCATCCCATAATGGTATATGAAATTCAACAAAACTATAAATGTTTCAAGTTTTGATGAAATTATTATAGGATTATGCATATACCTCAAGATCATTGGAGAAATTCATACTCTTGGTCTTGTATGTTAAGACATACTACCTACGAGTAGTGATCTTGACTTTATGCATATCTCTATATTTTTTGAAATAAAGGATAACAATGAAGCTTATCATGTGATAGTAATATCACATGGATTACTAAAGCTCTCATATAAGGCATATATTGAGTATTCAAGGAATTTTGAGATAATAACATATTTGACAGATTTTATTTCATGTTGGATAGAAGATATAAATTTAATCTTCATTACGTCTTAATTCTGAAACTTATAACAAGTTGTTAATATGTTAACTAATTTCCTAAAGAATCGAAGAACAAATTACAGGAAAGCTATCAAGAATTTTGAGATACTATTTTAACTTATGTCTTATAATTAGTTAGCAAACCCAACAAGAGAGTTGATTGGGCTTTTATTTCAATTTTTGTGGATGTATGGATTCTATAAAGGAAGAATCCATTAATACTAGTCCCATAATTGAGTTTGAATATGTATGACTTTGATACTTAAATACTTAAGGTTTGTCTCTACATTGCTGAAATTTATTGTCTTAGCTTCGCAACATTAAAGCACGATATGATACAAAAGGAACAAAACACACGAACCTTGAGTATATATGCGTGAATTAGGAAATTCAAACAATAGTTGTTCATTTACCGCTTAAGCACAATTGCATTCGGGAGATGCACTTAATGAACAATTACCTTTTAAGACCTCTTAAGAAAAGATTAAAATCTTCGGTTCGTGGGAGAATCGATTATTGAATTCAATTTAATTTATGTGCTTATTTTTTGAAAACTAATTGAGCTCTTAATAATGTACTTCCGAATTTATTTTTGTATCCATATTTAGTATACACTTATGTGAATGGATGAATGTTAATGTAAATTGTCTTTCTTTTTGAAGACATAACCTGGACCATTATGATATCCCCATTTAAGGCCTCGATTAAGTAAGTTGCTTGTGTTGTGGTACATGGAAGGGAACATGTTGATAACAGGACAATGTGCCACCGCCATGACTCACATACGTGATTTGCTTGGTTAAGTTATTACGTTTAACCATTAAATTTGTTTAGCAATTATGCGCCGCTTTTTTATGTTTTTCTATAATAAACCGTTAAATAAGTTATCACATGGACCAGTGGGAGAATGTAAGAATATTTCTATACATATAAGAAATATCCTATGCGCCCATGTAATAACTTTGGTTAATTAAGAATATTGCTAAATATTTCGGTTACCATTCTAGAGGATTAATTCCTATTTTCTCTTCTTTGATGGACGGTCGAGATCTAAGGCTAATACTAAAACCCTAGGAACTTAGTCCTCTCTCTACCTATGAAAGGGAAACAATAACCATCACTATTGTATCCAAGGAATTACCAACTCATTACGATTAAGGTCAAGAGAGAAAACCAAGACCTCCATAAGGTATTACTACCTACCACCGGTTAATCAACTACGGATGATGGATTAGCGCTACAAGGTATTTTCCATAAACTTTATTCGTATATTATTGTGTGATAATCATGAAGTTCAACGATCCTAAATTAAGTATCTATAAAATTAAAACTTATATGAGAACCCTTATTTTCATATTAGCGACTTTGAGGAAATTTGTGACAGCTTAGAATAAAAGACTTATCGATGAAGTTTTGAAACTTAAGATGTTCCTGTTTTCCTTAAAAGATAAAGCCAAGACCTGGCTAAACAACTTACCATCTGGATCCATTGAAACATGGCAGAACTTATTGCTGCTTTCTATATGAAATTCTACCCTAAGCATAAAACCGCAAAATTAAAGGGCGTAAAATTAGTGCTAGTGTGCAACAAGAGGGAGAGTCTCTTTATAGGTTTTGAGAGATTCAATGATCTCCTATCTCAAAGGTCCTCACCATGGATTTGATAAGATGAAACTTGTAGGGATTATTTATGATGGTTTAGACTATTCGACCAAAGCCATGGTCGAGTCTATGTGTCTTTGGTGAGTTTACTAATAAAAGTGCTGAGGATGCCTTTACCTTCTTAGGAGTTGTTGCCGAGAAATCCCAACAAAGGGGAGTCTTTGTTGAACCCCTAAAAGACTCTTGGTCAATAGAAGTAAGCACCAATGTGGTAGATACAAGCTTCTGCCCGATGCTAAGTTTGTCGCTTTATCTAGAAGGTTAGAAGCTTTGGAAATGGGTCACCAAAAATAGGTCCCTCATGAACCTAATAGAAACTCTCAAGTACCTAGTTGTGTAATAGAGCCCGATAACTCATTTTGGGAAGGTCAGGTTAGTGAAGAGCAAGCTCATGCTGTCTATAACAATGCTAGGTTTGAGAACCGTCAAAAGTATGACCCATACTCAGAGACCTACAAACTCGGTTGAGAAACCATCCTAATTTCTCTTGGTCTAAGGGGCCAATCAAGGTCACCTAGTAATTCTCAGCCTCCCCCGTGTTTTGGTTATAATAAGAACTCTTCAGTCAACCCCAGTTCCAGAACCCTTCCGAGAATAGAATGACTAGCTTAGAGGAATCTTTAGTATACTAAAAAAGAGCTGGATATGTTAGCACAGAGCAGAAATGTTAGTAAAGAGCCAGGTAATTTTCAAGAGGAAACCAAGCAGAATTTTAAGAATAATTCCTACCTCTTGCTAAACTAGAACTTCAAGTCGGCCAAATTGCTAAGATCCTTAGTGAGAGAGAAGATGGAAGGTTCCCTAGTCATACTAATCCTAACCCTAAAGGAGAGAAATCGTACAATCATGTGAATTCTAGTACAACCCTTAGGAGTGGGAAGAAAGTTGACAATAAGGTCGCCATGCCTGATAGTGAACATGTTGTAGTTCACCCTTCTGAACCACAAAATGAGGAGACTGATAGAGTCTCTAATGAGACCAATGAGGGTCACCTATATCCCCGTTCCCCCAGCTGCTAGTTCCAACTATATATTGGAGGTTTTTAAGCAGGTTACTGGTAGGCCTCGAAAGTGTATGTAAATGATGGCCTACGGTGATAACCGCAAGTGCACGGCGTCTATCGGAGACGCGGCAAGTACGGGTCGATCCCACAAGGACTTGTGGTGCTCTTAAATGATCTAAGGCTTCTTCAACTGAGTTCTAGCAAGTAACAAGTGACAGAGTGTAACAAAAGATATTTTGTGCCGAAACGGCTGAAGTGAAATGATGAACCTAAACTAAGGTAAAAGATAGTGATAAAAGGGGATGCTAGGGTCTTCAAATCAGCCACTAACTTCACTGTGTCTTTAGCTAATTGCATTACTCTTGACCTTGTAACAGGTAAGGGAGAGTGTCAAGTCTACCACTCACCTAAGGTGTTTCACCAATGGATGACTCATTCACAACTAAGGTATCAATCCGGAGTACTAACTGTCTAATGAAGAACAACTAGTCTAAGGATTAACAATAGTCAACTAAGCTTGAGTTGCAGATCATCATCACATCGTAGGGAATCTAACTACAAAGGCATCCATGGCATTGGCATGCACCGTGAGAGCAAAGTGTGATGTGCTAAGATGAATTCTATCCTAGAACAAATTAAGCATTCAAGAGAAAAACAATCAAAGATAATTAACACAGCAGAAACTAGGGCTTCATCTCAAACCCTAGCCAATTTGAATTAAAACATGATAAGGCAACAAAGAACAAAATAACACTAAATGACTGCACTGGCTAATCCAGGCGTGGTTCTAACATCCACCAACACTACCTATTTATACATGCAAATAAAAGTTCTCAAACCCTAATTCTCAAAATCGAGATAAATCAAACATACTCTCTCACCCACGTCGCTCCCTCACTTGTTTGCTCCTCCGATTAATCGGCTCGATTGATGTTGCTCCTCTGCTCGAGAAACCTAACCCTAACTTTCTCTATCTCGATCTTAGCTCCTAGGGAAGAAGCTATGAACTAGGTAGAGAGACGTTAGGGGATGGTGGAGATGGTAGTACTGGTGGTTGCAGAGTTTGGTCGGGGAAGAGGAGGTGGAGCTCTGCAAGCTCTGTCGGGAGAGAAGAAGAAAGGAAAGGGAAAGAGAAGAAAGAGATTAGGGTTTTTGGTCGATAGGTGTGTATATAGGGGGATGCGGTGTTGAGCGGATATATCGATGTTTGATGAGCAAGACGAAGCGAGCGTTGGATCTTGCGGGGGAGATCTGAACGGCTCGGAAAGGTAAGCGGTTTTGGCTTGATCTAGTGTTGCACGGGAGCAGCGATCTATGATGCACGTGGAAGCAGCGACCGTTGGATGAGGGAGAAAGAAATCTCAACGTCTCGAAGAGACTGCTTGATCCGGTCACGTAGCTCTAGCCCATGTCTTCCTTATTGGGTTGAACCGATTAAGGCTACGGGCTTTGGCTATCTGCTCCATAAATGCTTGACTCCAATTCTTCGCTCTTTGGCTCCTCGATTCTCCGAGCTTTATTTATTACCTAAAAACACAAAATTAATTAATACAAATATTTATTCTTAAAAAACAAGGAAAATACGTAATATGGGATAATATCTAATTTATAAGCACAAAAGATGAGTAAAATGCCAATAAAAGGTGTATAAATATGCACTATTTGGCACTCATCAAATACCCCCAAACCCGAATTTTACTTGTCCTCAAGTGAAACAGAAAATAGGAAATCCTAACTATACCCCTGCTGCAGTCTCTCGAATGCATTTAGCGTATGCACTAAGCCTTTAAACCCCTAGGTGTCCTAGTGGACGAGTTGTAGTCTCGTGAGGGTTTACCGAGGTGTACCCACAAAACCTTCTCCAACTTCGTGAGTGTGTAAAAGAGTCTCAAGCCTCCAAGAAGCTATGAGGACATAGAGTTTCGATGCTAGTAATGTGGTTAGAACTATCGAAGAACGCATTCTCATCCTTAAGTCTTGGGCGAGAAGTAATCATACCATATGAAAGAATTTGATTGATTGATCATAAGCCTCGACTTCGCCACCACCATTAGGGTTTTATGATAATTGCACTCAAAAAGATCGCTTTTTTAGTCTCTCATGTGTGTGGAGTGGGAATAAAGAGAGAAATCCAGCACACGTTGTAGGTAAGAAGGATAACCTTCCGAAATAAAATCTGGGAGACTCCACGAAATGTGGACAAAAAGAATCTTTTTCTCGATGATCTCTAAGGAAGGAAATCAATCATTAGCAAGGGGTGGGAGTACTCACTCACTTCTCACCCGATCGGCAATTAATATCACTCTCATAAGAACCATAGAAACGCCTTCAATCTTTTCGGTCTTCGGTCATCAAATGTTGATGACGAACTTCTAAACTTCACAAGAACTTGACAATTTTTTAACTTTTTACACAAATTTCCTTGTTGTTTGGATTTTTCTTTTGAACTCTTCTTTACTATGGTGGTAGCAAAAATAAACTACAATATATTTTTTTGATTTTTTTTTTTTTTTTTTTTTTTTTTTTTTTAATAAGTGAAAATAAAAATAAAAATACAAATAATGAAACAACTAACTCCATGGACAAAGGACTTTATCACTCAATTTTTCCATAACTTGTATTGTCTTGATTTTATAAATTTTATTAATTCTCATCCTATTTTCTTTTCGCTTTTCTTTGTTGCACGTAAACCTTGGACTATCTCAACTTTTCTTTCAATATTTTGATTCTCGCTCCGGTTGTGACGATGATGTGTTTCTATGGTTCTTGTCATGAGAGAGAGAGAGATGCTAACTGCAAATCGGTATTTAGAAGGAGTTTTCATCTTTAGACGTCACCCTCATGATTGACAAAAACTAGCACTCAAGAGATCAAAAGTAGTGCTGAAATGGTGCGAAGTTGGGTAGCTCACCATTCCTACCCGGAATTTACGTACGGTGACACACACTCTAACAGCTTTTCTAGAAAGTTGCAAAAATTGAAGGTTGGTGCCTCACTTGATGTAAAATGGGTAGTCTCCACTATGGGTGATCACAATTCTACCACCGAATATCTAACAGACCTAATTCGCCCTCCGGTATGGTTAAATCCAACTTTAACGCTCTAATCAACTAAGAAACCCGATTGCGTTTTCCTAGATACTTCCAAGTTCTCATTTTGGTCGAATCTCTATGTAAACATAGCTAGAAGCATGCTAGTGACTCTAAAATTCTAAAAGTTGGAGGTTTTTACAAAAGAGTTTTTGATTTTTTTTTTTTTTTTTTTTTTGAAAATAAAAGGTAAAATAAAAGACTAAAAACTCTAAATGCAAATGCACCCCAAACCTAAATCAAACATTGTCCTCAATGTGTCAGCGATAGGAAAATTTAAAACACCACGTACCACGAGAACTATGTTGATAAGATAAAAGGGAAGAGATTACCGGATGCCGGCAAGAGCAAGGTTGAGCTTCATTCTGTCAAGGCTAGAATCCAAAGTATTCTCAACGGAGATCATATCGGATTAGCATAATATATGTGCAAGAAGACTCAACCGAATCAAGAAAAGAAAATTTAACAAGTCCTACTGGATATATACAATGAAAAGTCACCATAAACCAACAGCCTAAAGAGTTGAGGATCAACCCAAAAGACGATATGTACAAACATAAACAGTATTACACAAATATAACATGAGAGTGCAAGTAAGATCAGATATGGGAATGAGTTTCCCAAACCTAAACTTGTGAATGTGTGTGTTTGTGAGAACAAAATCTTGCAATTTTAAAGGTACATCATGCAAAAGGTCTAACTCAAATGAGTTTTGCTAATTACAGGCAGACATACACATTCCAACCGTGGCTCTTAAGAGTGTTATACTTTGATGCAAAATAGTCCAAGAGGACTTGGGAAGCACAAAGATCTAGGCCTAAGTTAGGCATTTTCTGCAAAAGTTGGTTTTGCAATTTTGTGACAAACTACACCTAGGTTTGGTGGAAGAGTTTCAATTTGTGACTCAGAGAGAGGTTAGGTACATCTAGGTTATTTTCATGTATAAAATCATTTGTACCATCACACACTTTCCCAAAGTCGAAGAGGGTAAATCATGTTCATTTTCACAGACACTTGCACAAAGTTCCACATCATCATCACATATATGAATATTAAGAAGCATCATTCATAGGGTTCACAGAAGAGGCACTTGATGTCTCTGAACCTAAAGATTCTACTACGTTTTCAAAATACACATGCTCTTCATATTCATATTCATCATCATCATCATAGAAATGCATTTCACCCTGAAATTCCTCCCTCTCCTCATTTAGTGCATCACAGATTTGACTCAATTTGAGTTCTAAACTCTCAAACCTTTGCTCAAGGTTTTGATTCAATTCTAGAAATTCATTATGTTGTTCAATGAAAGGAGAGTTTTCAACAGTGGGAAATTCATAATCAATGCTATATGGATGGTCATGTATTGCATTCATTTCAAGCCTAGCATTTAGCTCCATGAGTGTTTCCATTGTTGATTGCAAACTAGGAGTTGGGGGAGTATAAAATTGTTCAACTCCCCACTGTGGTGAATGATGCATGTGTGCAGGTTGATTATGGTCCCAATAGTTGCCAGCATAGTCACTTCTAGACACTTCGTGCATTGGATTATCATGGTTTTCCCTAGACCGCCTAAAAGCATGCAAAATATAACAATACTCAGCAGGTGGTCTAAGCCACTACATAAGGTGCAAGCATGCATTTCATATTGCCTAGGGGAATTAGATTTGACAGATCGCTCGCGTGATTGCCTTTAAGGCAAGATGGTCGAGCTTCTAATTGATCTAAAAGTGATGACCGGGTATGAGAAAAGTGTTCGTTTTCAACTGTGGGTGGATGATGTATGTGATCATAATGATTAGGGTATGAGGTCAGGGCCTGAGGAGGCCTCAAAAATTCCCTAAAGTCACTATGGTATGTGGGGGTTCATCCGTGAAGCGCCCTGTAAGCACGCTCTCTCTAAGGGATTTGTTTCCATCCCTGATGCGTACCAAAATCCCGACATGATTTATCAACTCAAATTGAACTCAAAATCCCAAGTGGTCTAAGTTTGGTTTTTGTGGGATTGGTTTGGTTTATTGGGTTTCATTTGGTTTGTTGGGAAAGTTTGGTTTATGTGGGCTTGTTCTTTTGGTTTTTGGGAAGCCCAAAGAGTTGTGTGCAAAGCTTAATGGGTGTGGGCTGAAATTTTTGAGCACAAAACCAACAGATGAGGGCTTAGTCTATTACATGATGGTGTGACTTAGTGAAACTGGTTCTAGCCCAACAGATGGGACTTAATCTTTTGCACACAAACTCAAACAGACTATGGGCTCAATTTGGTTTGTTTTAGCCTGTGTCAGGTTCAGTTAGCCCAGCTGATGTTCAGCCCAACAGATGTGGGTTTAGCTAGCCCAGGTTGGGTTCAGTGGGCTGGTTTGGTGTAAGCCCATGTTATGAGTTTAGTTAGCCCAGTGGAACTGGGTTTCAGTTATAAACAACCCGATTCAACTCGGTAAATCGCTGAGTTAGGATTGACTCAGCTATTCAGTGAGTCAACTCAACTCGCTGGTTTAACTCAAAATAATGCTAAACCAGCTCACTCACTTAGCTTAGTCGACTTTTACTCAAATTGAAGTCAAAGTTTTCTATTCAGCCCTCACTTAGCTCACAACCGAGAGCTTCAGTTGCTCAAATCTGGCAGGGCTAATGGCATACAAGGTACAGGCTAAGCATAGATTTGTCACAGTTTGCAACTATTGACAGTGGTCTTGCCTGTGTGAGACAGTTATGCTCAAATGATGGTAGCGGGGTTTGCAACTCGGCGCAAACTTGCAGCTTCAGGGGCTAGCAAGTGAGCATGTGGCTCTCAAGGTTGCAGCTCTAATGGCTCATGCTCAGGGTGTGCAGGGTATGCTCAAGTGATGGGCAGTTAAACATGCAAAGGGCTGCCACAGCTTTAAAATACAAAATGGTTGTGGGCTGATAAAGAGTTATGCTCACCGATGGCAGCCTTACAAGGTTTCCCACAAGGTGCACAGGTCGAGCTCAGCAGGTTGACAGGCTGGCATGCAAGGTCACAGATCACAGAAGTATTCACAAATGCACAGTTTAGTGCTAGTTGGGTTAACCTCCTGTGACAGTAGTGTTTGTGCACATGAACACAACAGTCAAAGACACGACATGGCGAGCCACTCACCAAGTGCAGAGTTGCTCAAGACTTTTCAAAACCCAAGTTTTGCTCCTTCCACTCCTTGGGCTTGCTTTCAAGAGCTCAAGCAACACTGCTAGCTCAACACAAAAGTTTTAATTCCCAAATTTGTTTAACAGACCAGCTTTCAAAGAATGGGTATTTGATGGATTAGGCCAATGTACCGGATTGAACCCAATGTGACAGACATTAGGCCAGCTGAATGGGAATGGTGATCGATGTGATAATGTGCAAATGAGAATACACAATGATGGAGTAAAGATGCAAGAATTTCTACAAGGCAAGTAAACTCACCGAGATGCAATGAGAAAAATAAGAACTACAATGCGAAACTATAATGCATATGCACAAATGTTTAACGACTAAGTTACACAAACAAAGACTAAAAACAAAGTTAAATGCAAATATAAACAGGGAGCAAAACTTAGCTAGAACAGATGCATTACAAACATTTAACTAAGTTATAGATGCAGGGGTGATCTTACAGATGCACAGATTAGGCTACAAGATGACGCAAACTAACTCAGGAAGAACTAGACTAACAACCAAATCATGAGGTAATGATGCAGGGTGGAAATGTACAGGGAAGAATTGCAATGCAGGCTAATAAAGTTACAATGCTAAGTTACAGATGCAATACAAGTTACAGATGCAATACAAGATTGAAATACTAGTTACAGATGCAATACAAGTTAACAAATTATACTAATCAAAGATTGATAGAACAATGTAAAATGGATATGTACAGGTGTAGAATGAAACTCAGTGAAGCGAGCCAACGAACACAGGCACGCGCTTGGAAGTCCTTTCAACGGCGCCAAAAACTTGGTAGGCCTCGAAAGTGTATGTAAATGATGGCTCACGGTGATAACCGCAGTGCACGGCGTCTATCGGAGACGCGGCAAGTACGGGTCGATCCCACAAGGACTTGTGGTGCTCTTAAATGATCTAAGGCTTCTTCAACTGAGTTCTAGCAAGTAACAAGTGACAGAGTGTAACAAAAAATATTTTGTGCCGAAACGGCTGAAGTGAAATGATGAACCTAAACTAAGGTAAAAGATAGTGATAAAAGGGGATGCTAGAGTCTTCAAATCAGCCACTAACTTCACTGTGTCTTTAGCTAATTGCATTACTCTTGACCTTGTAATAGGTAAGGGATAGTGTCAAGTCTACCACTCACCTAAGGTGTTTCACCAATGGATGACTCATTCACAACTAAGGTATCAATCCGGAGTACTAACTGTCTAATGAAGAACAACTAGTCTAAGGATTAACAATAGTCAACTAAGCTTGAGTTGCAGCATCATCATCACAGTAGGAATCTAACTACAAAGGCATCCATGGCATTGGCATGCACCGTGAGAGCAAAGTGTGATGTGCTAAGATGAATTCTATCCTAGAACAAATTAAGCATTCAAGAGAAAAACAATCAAGATAATTAACACAAGTAGTAAACTAGGGCTTCATCTCAATCCCTATCCAATTTGAATTAAAACATGATAAGGCAACAAAGAACAAAATAACACTAAATGACCGCACCGGCTAATCCAAAGTGGTTCTAACATCCACCAACACTACCTATTTATACATGCAAATAAAAGTTCTCAAACCCTAATTCTCAAAATCGAGATAAATCAAACATACTCTCTCACCCACGTCGCTCCTCACTTGTTTGCTCCTCCGATTAATCGGCTCGATTGATGTTGCTCCCTCTCCGCCGAGAAACCCTAACCCTAACTTTCTATCTCGATCTTAGCTCCTAGGGAAGAAGCTATGAACTAGGTAGAGAGACGTTAGGGATGGTGGAGATGGTAGTACCGGTGGTGGTGGCAGGAGATGGTGGAGATGGCGTTGCAGAGTTTGGTCGGGAAGAGGAGGTGGAGCTCACAAGCTCGCTCGGGAGAAGAAGAAAGGAAAGGGAAAGAGAAGAAAGAGATTAGGGTTTTTGGTCGATAGGTGTGTATATAGGGGAGATGCTGTGTTGAGCGGATGTATCGATGTTTGATGAGCAAAGACGAAGCGAGCGTTGGATCTTGCGGGGAGATCTGAACGGCCATGGAAAGGTAAGCGGTTTTGGCTTGATCTAGTGTTGCACGGGAGCAGCCGATCTATGATGCACGTGGAAGCGCTGATCGTTGGATGAGGGAGAAAGAAATCTCAACGTCTCGTAAGAGACGGGTTCGATCCGGGTCACGGGTAGCTCTAGCCCATGTCTTGCTTATTGGGTTGCAAACTGATTCCTTGCTGGGCTTTGGCTATCTGCTCCATAAATGCTTGACTCCAATTCTTCGCTCTTTTGGCTCCCCGATTCTACGAGCTTTATTTATTACCTAAAAACACAAAATTAATTAATACAAATATTTATTCTTAAAAACAAGGAAAATACGTATTATGGGATAATATCTAATTTATAAGCACAAAAGATGAGTAAAATACCAATAAAAAGGTGTATAAATATGCACTATTTGGCACTCATCGGTTACTATCAACCTCCCATTGTTGGATGCGATTAAGGTATTCCCGCTTATGCCAAGTTTCTTAAGGACTTGTGTACACGAAAGCGTAAGCTTAGTGTTCGTAAGAAAGCCTTCCTAGCTAGTCACGTGAGTTCCATTATTCGTAATACCACTACTCCTAAGTATAAGGACCCAGTGGTCCCCTACCATTTCTTGCACAATAGGTAAATACCGTGTTGAGAAAGCTTTGCTTGACTTAGAGCCAGTGTGAAATTACTTCAATACCATGTGTACCTTAAGCTAGACTTGGTGAGATGAAACCTAACCGATGACTCTTCGGCATTAATGATAGGTCCGTTAAAAATTCCTCGGGTGTGATCGAGGATGTTCTCATAGAGGTCGACAAGTTTATTTATCCTGGATTTTGTTATCCTAGATACCCAACCTTGTCCCCGACCCAGAACCGTATACCTAATTTTTAGGTCGTCCGTTTTTAGCTACATCCAATGCGATCATTAACCGTCGAACCGGTATCATGAATTTGTCTTTTGGTAATATGACTATTGAGCCGAACGTCTTTCATATTAGTAAGATACCCGCGGAACTAGATGACTCGAGCATGTAAGAGGTGAACATGATAGGAACATTAGTCGAGGAGTCATTACCAAACACTTTGTTAGAAGATCCTTTAAAGAAATGCCTAGCTCAGTTTGGGATTGATTTTGATGATGATGATGTGATTAATGAGGTGAATGCCTTGTTAGATTCAACCCCTTTGATAGACACTAGTAATGTCCGAAACCCAAGTTCGAACTCTACCAATGCTTTCTAAGTCTACCCTAGTTCCTTCAAGAAAGAGCCTCCTAAGTTGGACCTAAAACCATTGCCGACACCCCGAAGTATGTGTTTTTAGGCCCATCTGAAACTTTACCCGTGATTATTGCTTCCAACTTGGATAGTGATCGTGAAAGTAGGCTAGTAACCGTCCTTCAAAACAACAAGGAAGCTTTAGGTGGACCATAAATGATTAAGGGTATAAGTCCTACTGCTTGTATGCATCGATCTATTTAGAGGAAGATACCAAACCTTCTAGGGAGATGCAACGAAGACTAAACCCCAATATGAAAGAAGTAGTTCGAACCGAGATCCTTAAGTCATTAGATATAGGCATTATCTACCCCATTTCTGCATGTGCAAAGAAGGGTCATCCCCGCCGGGTTGTTCCAAGAAATCCTGACATCAGAGTCCGTAATGATAACAATGAGTTAATCCTAACCCTGGTGACCACGGGTTGGCGTGTTTGTATATACTATAGGAAATTGAACAAGGTCACTAGGAAGGACAACTTTCCCCTTCCCTTCATCGACCAAATGCTAGAGAGATTAGCCGGACATAGTTATTATCGCTTTTTAGATGGCTACTCGGGTTATAACCAGATCGTTATTGCCCCGTAAGACCAGGAAAAACCACTTTACCCGTCCTTTGACACCTTTGCGATAGACGCATGCCTTTCGGGCTATGTAACGCCCCCGCAACTTTTCGTTGCATGATGAGCATATTTTCGATATGGTAGAGCGGTTCCTGGAGGTCTTTATGGATGATTTTTCAGTGTTTGGTTCGTCTTTCGATGAATGATTGCATCATTTGTCATTAGTGTTGACTAGATGTAAGGAAAAGAATCTAGTGCTTAATTGGGAGAAATGTCATTCCATGGTTCAATCAGAATTGTTTTAGGGCATATCGTATCTTCTAAGGGTATAGAGGTAGATAAAGCCAAAGTTGACCTTATCAAGACTTTACGTCCCAAAAACCGTAAAAGATATTAGGTCATTCTTAGTGGCATGCTGGTTTTTATCGTCGATTCATTAAGGATTTTAGCTTGATTTCTAGACCTCTTTGCAATTTTCTTGCAAAAGATGTTAAGTTTGTCTTTGATGATGCTTGTTTAGAGGCTTTTGAGAAGCTTAAGACTTTACTCACTACCGCACCCATAGTCCAGGCACCTAACTGGAACCTACCCTTTGAGATCATGTGCGATGCTTCAGATTATGCTATTGGTGTTGTGCTAGGTCAGTGAGAAAACAAATTACTTCATGTGATTTACTATGCTAGCAAAACTCGAATGATGCCCAGCTTGAACTATACTACTACAGAGAAGGAACCGTTAGCCATTGTGTTTGCCTTAGACAAGTTTAGACCTCTATCTCTTAGGTTCTAAGATTGTAATCTATACTGATCATGCTGCTTTGAAATACCTTTTGTCTAAGAAGGATACCAAACCTAGATTGATTAGATGGATCCTTTTATTACAAGAATTTTGTCCAGACATTAGAGACAAAAAGGGTGCAAAATGTAGTAGCGCACCACTTGTCTAGGCTAGTTGTTAGCTCCCCGATGATTCCCTTCATATAAGGGACAGCTTTCCCGGGTGAACAATTGTTCTCTGTTTCCTAATCACCTTGGTATGCAAATATAGTGAATTATCTTGTTATCGGTCGAATGCCCCAACATTGGGGTAAACAAGATCGTTCTAGGTTTTTAGCCGAGGTTAAGCACTTTTTTGGGATGATCCTTATTTATTTAAGTATTGTCCACATCAGATTATTAGAGATGTATACCCGAGAGTGACCAGTCAAAGATATTTCCTTTTGTCATGATCATGCTTCGGGGGTCACTTTAGTGCTAAGAAGACTCGCCGCTAAGATATTGCAGCAGTGGATTCTATTGGCCTTCGTTGTTTAAAGACTCCCACATTCTATCGTGTTACTTGTGAACGTTGCAAATTAGGAACCATTTCCGTAGGAACATGATGCCCTTGAACCCTATTTTAATCGTTGATGTCTTTGATGTGTGGGGTATTGACTTTATGGGTCCGTTTCCTAATTCCTTTGGTAACCTATACATCCTTGTCGCCGAGACTATGTCTCTAAGTGGATTGAGGCGGTTATGTGTAAAACCAATGACCATAGGGTTGTGATTGAGTTCTTGAAAAATAATATACTTACACGTTTTGGTACACCGAGCTATAATTAGTGATGGAGGGTCGCACTTTTGTAATGGACCTTTTAAGCTTTTGATGAAGAAATATGGTATTACACATAAGGTATCCACCCCGTATCATCCACATACTAGTGGTCAAGTAGAGGTTTCTAATAGGGAGATAAAACGTATATTAGAGAAAATGCTTAATCCTAATCTTAAAGACCGGTCGCCTAGGGCTTACCGATGCCTTATGGGCTTACCGTATCAAGTTTAAAACCCCTATTGAATGTCGCCTTATCAGCTTGTTTATGGCAAGGCATGTCATTTACCTGTTGAGTTAGAACATAGAGCTTATCGGGCTGTGGCGCCTAAATTTTTCACTTGACAAGGCAGAGCCAATAGGAAACTCCACCAATGAGTTGGACGAGATTCGTATAGATGCTTACGATAGTGCGAAGGAGTATAAGAACAAAATGAAACTTGTGCATGATAGAAATATTTTACTTTCATTTTCTCCAGTCAAAAGTTCTTCCGTATGATACCCGCTTGCATTTTTTCCCTTGGAAGTTACGTTCTCGGTGGACGAGTCCTTTTATTGTTCGCATTGTCTTTCCTCATGGAGCTGTTGAGATCGAGACACCGGATGGTAGTAGTTCTTCGAAGGTTAACGGTCGAGATTGAAACCCTTTTTAGAGCCCTTTCCTACGTGTGATGTTGAGGAGGTCCCTCTCGAGGACCCTTTACCCTGATTGACCATCGAGGCGATTGTATGTTGTATATTAGTTTTTGATTTCTCTTTCACCTGTACTATCTTTCCGACTTCTTTCTTTACTGATTCCTCATGTTACTTTAATTTTTGGTATTACTCTTTCATTAGAAACATTGAGGACAATGTTAGATTTAAGTTTGGGGTGGGAAGAAACTTCTTGTTAGTTTTTAGTTGTAATAATTAAACCCGTAGCCTAGAAATTTATGTTTATTAAGGCCTTACTAACCAATCTAAGTGGATGGAAGCATTTTGGTTGTAGGAGTTGTGGAACCAATCTGATTAGATGGAAACATCTAAAGAGTCTATTCATAAAAGCACGTGAGCTCGGGTGTTAGAAATAACATGATAGTTTCACCATATCTCGTTTAGTCCTTTTCACTGCTTTTTATTTTGTTCTTTGTAAACTATGTTTCTCTAAGTGATTAGGTGGGGCCCACGAATCAAGTTGTTACCAATGCTAGGGTGAATTAGAGTGATTGAGATACCAAAAAAAAAAAAAAAACGAAATTGAGACCGACTATCGTAACCAACCGGAATAAATTCAATAAAGTCGACCACCGGAACCCTTGTATATGCCAAATTGTGTTGACCTAGAGTTAGGATTATCGACCACCTGGTTCCCTTTGTATATGCCAAAAGGTGTTGATATTAGTCGACTAGTATCTCACCATTAAGATAGGTTCATTTTGGCTGAGGCCTTCGAACGTATATGGGAAACACCGTTCACTTAGTAAACATCAAAACCATCTATGTTTTTCTCTATATTCATCTTCTTGATCTATCCATGTGATTAGTTTTGACTCCGGTATTCATGTCCATAGTGCGACTATCCGAGTGTGAGCTCGTGACTTATATATGAATTTTAGTATGCTTGAGTGCAAACTCGTGTACAACAATTGAATTTCGCATCGTGGTACTTCCTCCCGTAGTCAATAAGTATGCCAACCAAGGAGATTTTTTAGTGCCTTCCAAGGTTCCTGTAGATAGCTAGGGTCCGAGTAAAGGTTTTGTGGGTACACCTCGTAAACCCTCCTGAGACAACACTCCGCCACTAGGGCCACCTAGGGTTCAAATGATTTTTATTTTCTAGAATAAATTTGCTCGAGGACTAGTAAATAATCAATTAGGGTATTTGATAGACACATTTTTTGTGTCCGAATTGTCCTCGTTGTTGGTATTGTTGGAACTCGATTTTTGTACTAATATTGTGTTTTTATGTATTTTTAGGTATTTTTGGAAATAAATATTTTTGGAAAATTCGGCTCAAAAAGTTGCGCTGAACACCCCTGAGGACATTTGATATTCTGACTCCCACATTGGATAAGGGGTAACCCAATTACTAAGGGGCACCCACTTGATATTCGCACCCTGCTGTTGGATAAGGGGTGACCTTCTTCTTGGTTTGAAAATAAATTTTGGCGGAAAAATATGTCACGCCCGGCGACTTTGGTCTGATTTTTGAATGAGTTTTAGTGAGACTCAATGGCCGAGATTGATAGGGATACCCCGTTAGAGCATAACAGGTTGGTATAGGTCGATTAGTGACCTAAATGTGGCTAGATAACTCGCTTAGAAGAAAGCAGAGAAGCACGGGTTTGCATGGGTCGCTGTGAGCTTTGAGACGTGCACTCGCTCGTGTTTGGAGTGTGTGTGTTGTTGCCGACGAGTGTAGAAGGTATATTAGGAAGAAATAACAATGAAAGCGCTTTGCCGCTACAAAAATGGAAAGAATATAGCCCGAGTATAATATCTTTTCTGACGAGTGATGGGAAGATATCTTGGATTAATGAGGAGTGATTCTTGGTCCAAAAGTGTATAAATAGGTTGCTGGGGTCGAAGGCAAAGGTGACGGAGAGATTGGGAGGTGTTAGAACGCAAGAAGAGCCAAAAAATCGAAGTTGCAGATACTACCTTTTCTCGCCGCTTCTTCAAGAACACGAAGAACTACCACCGTAAGCCCGTTTTTCTACAGTTTTCTACGACACATTGCCGAGGGTCGTAATACGGAGAGGGGCGACTTACAAGACAAACACTTATTCTCTATCGTAGTTTGTAACAGTGTTTGCAACATCTATAATCACAGCAAACCCGATTTTCATCTTATTCCCTTTATTCATCATTTGTAAACCATTTTTGAGCAAAGAATAATGAATTTTGAGCGTGTTTCCAACATGATGAGCGGCTAATTCTCCCACAACCAAGGCAATGAGGAAGCTATTTACGCATGAATAAGCGGTAACCATTTTATTTGCTCTAATTTATAATTTATAATTCACTCAATCACCGCTTTTTGCAGAGTTTTAAATTGTTCGCAAAATTCTTTTCATTAGTTGTGATTCAATTAGATAGGTTATGCTTTGTATTAAGATAATCTATGTTTAGGGATACAATTAATTTTTGAGAATTTGTCTGATTATTTGTGAATTAAGAAACAAGGGATTTAAAGGATAATTAGAGTTTTGGGTAATTTACCGTATTTCATTCATGTGTTATAGTGGAATCAATGTCTTGGTTATTCTCTCATATCTTGAAACAATTTTGTGTTAAGTTTTCTTTATTATTAATTTTTATAAGTCTAAAATCTTTTGCTTTCACAAGTCTCAACGAACCTTATTACTACATCATTATTGAGTCACATCACACATGCCAAATATAGCACCCTAGGCTTGCAAAACGTGCAACTAGGTCAACATCGCCGTACGTGCCATTGGCACATGCCAACACGTACCACAAGCCATATTTCCAAGCCGCTATGCCATTGGCGCATGCCAAATATAGCGCCCTAGGCTTGCAAAACGTGCAACTATGTCAACATGGCCGTACGTGCCATTGGCACATGCCAACACGTACCACAAGCCATATTTCCAAGCCGCTATGCCATTGGCGCATGCAAAATATAGCGCCCTAGGCTTGGAAAGCGTGCAACTAGGTCAACATGGCCGTACGTGCCATTGGCACATGCCAACACGTACCACAAGCCATATTTCCAAGCCGCTATGCCATTGGCGCATGCCAAATATAGCGCCCTAGGCTTGCAAAACGTGCAACTAGGTCAACATGGCCGTACGTGCCATTGGCACATGCCAACACGTACCATAAGCCATATTTCCAAGCCGCTATGCCATTGGCGCTAAGGGTGCACAGGAACCGAGCCGGACCGACGGACCCCTGGTCCTGGTGGAACCGCACTGTTTTGTACCGAACTCGAGGAACGGGTGCAGTACCGGTCCAAAAATAGGAACCGAGGCTAGGGAGGTACAGGTACACGTCCGACCTAGTCCCGTGCCGAACCGTACTGTCTCTGTACCGATTAGTAGTAGTCTGTTAGATTTAGGGATGATAGATCAATAATAACCGTTGGATTAAGTGGTGGTATATAAGCCAACATTATAGGGCTAGGGTTTCTATTCTCAATTTCGTTTCTTTTTTCTTTCCGTCTCCTCTCCTCTCGTATCTGAGAAGGAGAAGAAGTGAAGAAATCCGCTCGGATTACTCCTCTCCTCTCATTGATTGATAAATCGTAAAGGTGATTACTCCTCTCGCCCTCGGGCCATTGTCATTTTTTTTTTCAATTTCTTTGTTTTTCTTCTCCAACTCTATCCGATTTTTTTCTTAATTTTTTTTTGTTGTTGGAATGATTCGAATGAATTAATCAAAGAGTAAGTTTTAGAACAAATGAATCAGGTGGATCTGTTTGATCTTGAAAGCTATGTCCGATTATTTTAGGGTTTCACTTTCAGGGTAAGACAAAAGGAAAAGATTCAAGGAACCGAACTGGATTAACCCATCAATCAGATTATCTAAGGGAGTGGAGAAAAAGAAGGAAAAGGTTAGAGATTTGTTGGATGGTGTTATTGTTTTGGATTATGTTGTTGCTAATTAGGTGTTAGTAATTGTTGCTTAGTTCGATTTATTTTACAACTTAGATTGATGGGTTTTTGATTTTCTAATTTACTCAATCATTTACTTGTTGTGATTACGATTTGGTTCATTACACTGATTTGATGATGATGATGATATAAGTACCAAGTATTTAACTCGCAATTACATGTTAGAGCAGGACAAGAATGACAAGTAGTTAGTTCTTATGTTTCATGAATCTTCTTATGTTTCATCACCTCCCGCTTGTCTAAATAAAATGGATTTTATTGAAATGAAGAATCAATAGGTACCGAGAAGTTAATGTGAATAGGCTTTTGTGTTGCTTAAAGTTTTAGGAGTAACAAATTGTGATTGTAATGGCGAAAAATTAGCAAGGTAAATGTTTCTTGTCTTGTTAGGGTGTTAGTAATTGTTAATGAAATTAGGTGTTAGACTGTTAGTAATTGTTGCTTAGTAATTGTTGTTAATCAATTTGTTCTCGATTTCTTTTACAACTTAGATTGATGGGTTAATTGTTGCTTAATTCTTTTCTTGTTGCTTTTGAAATTTTTACATTTTGATGGACTTGTATGAGTTCTTAAGTTGTAGATAACTGGATTAGTTGATCAAATGTATTGTACTATTGTTGTATGAGTTCTTAAATTGTAGATAATCTTGATTTGTTAATCGACTTGATCAAGTGTATTGTTGCAGTGTAATCTTGATTAGTTGTCAAATCAAGTATCCATATCAACAATAATGCCACCACAAGTGCTGCTGTCATGGATTAGAAGATCAAGATTCAAGACTTTGTATTTGTCATTGCCACCACTATCCAGTCAAGACTTAGTGTGTGTGTTTGTGTGCTACTGCGGCAGTATTATTGGCACATTGGTTTTACAACAGTAGTACTGCCTACTGATACTTGTTCTTTTTTTAGATTTTCAAGACTTTGGTTGTTTGGCACATTGGTTTGCTAGTATTATTGCTACTTATTAGTTGTTGCTTTGTTCTTTGATTGAGAATCTGAGATATTGCTTAATATATTGAAAAACAGGTAAAACAGGTACTTAGAGAAATATATGTATGGAAAAGTACCGATTGGTACCGAACCGTACTGTACCGAAGTGTACTGAATGGTACCGAACCGAGGTACAAGGCAATGTACCGGTCCAAAATTTTGGAACCGAGCCTAGGGAGGTACAGGTACTCGGCCTGGGCAGGAACCGAGCCGAACCGTACCGTGTGCACCCTTAATTGGCGCATGCCAAATATAGCGCCCTAGGCTTGCAAAACGTGCAACTAGGTCAACATGGCCGTACGTGCCATTGGCACATGCCAACACGTACCACAAGCCATATTTCCAAGCCGCTATGCCATTGGCGCATGCCAAATATAGCGCCTTAGGCTTGCAAAACGTGCAACTAGGTCAACATGGCCGACGTGCCATTGGCACATGCCAACACGTACCACAAGCCATATTTCCAAGCCACTATGCCATTGGCGCATGCCAAATATAGCGCCCTAAGGCTTGCAAAACGTGCAACTAGGTCAACATGGCTGTGTGTGCCATTGGCACATGCCAACACGTACCACAAGCCATATTTCCAAGCCACTATGCCATTGGCACATGCCAAATATAACGCCCTAGGCTTGCAAAACGTGCAACTAGGTCAACATGGCCGTGCATTGGCACATGCCAACACGTACCACAAGCCATATTTCCAAGCCGCTATGCCATTGGCGCATGCAAATATAGCGCTTTACTTGAAAACGTGCACTAGGTCAACATGGCCGTGGCGTGCCATTGGCAGCCAACACGTACCACAAGCCATATTTCCAAGCCGCTATGCCATTGGCGCATGCCAAATATAGCGCCCGGGCTTGCAAAACGTGCAACTAGGTCAACATGGCCGTACATGCCATTGGCACATGCCAACATGTACCACAAGCCATATTTCCAAGCCGTTATGCCATTGGCGCATGCCAAATATAGCACCCTAGGCTTGCAAAACGTGCAACTAGGTCAACATGGCCGTACGTGCCATTGGCACATGCCAACACGTACCACAAGCCATATTTCCAATCCGCTATGCCATTGGCGCATGCCAAATATAGCGCCCTAGGCTTGCAAAACGTGCAACTAGGTCAACATGGCCGTACGTGCCATTGGCACATGCCAACACGTACCACAAGCCATATTTCCAAGCCGTTATGCCATTGGCGCATGCCAAATATAGCGCCCTAGGCTTGCAAACCATACAACCTAGGCCAAGTCGGCCACGCATGCCATTGGTACATGCCACCATGCTCGCCGGTAGCTTTTCCTACCAAGGCCACGGCCTAACGGCCACGCATGCCATCGGGCACATGCCAACATGCTCACTGGTAGCTTTTCCTACCAAGGCCACGGCCCTAACGGCCAAGCATGCCATTGGCACATGCCACCATGCTCGCTGGTAGCGTTTCCTACCAAGGCCACGGCCCTAACGGCCACGCATGCCATTGGCACATGCCAACATGCTCGCTGGGTAGCTTTTCTTACTAAGGCCACGGCCTAACGGCCACGATGCCATTGGCACATGCCAACATGCTCGTAGGGTAGCTTTTCCTACCAAGGCCACGGCCCTAATCTGGCCACGCATGCCATTGGCACATGCCAAACATACACGATGGTAGCCTAACTTGCAAACCGTGCAACCTACCACCAAGGCATTCCGCACATGCCATTGCACTACACCATATCCTGTATTTTCCAACATATCAGTTTCGGAGGTGTGCAACGGATATTGGCGTTGCACAAGTGTGCAAAGGCAATATCCGTTGGACACCAAAAATACGTTGGTCAAAATAGATAATAAAAATAAGGTAAATAGAATTAATGGACCAACGTTTGTTAAACGTATAGAAACGTTGGGTATCATTGGTAATTTTGTAATATCAGACATTTCCACGGGCTTTTAGTAGTCTTTTTTATTTAATCTCAATTTCTTTTATTTGGGACTTAACAGATAACTCTCGTTTTCTCTCTCTCTCTCTCTCTCTCTCTCTCTCTCTTGTTTTTTCTATCATTCAGAGAACGGAACCAAAACCCACAGAGATGAAAACCTTTCTCTCAGATTCACAATCAAATCCAAAATCTCTTTAGGTTTACTAACAAATCAAAACTTGAGTTTCAGTAATCAAAATCTAGAAATCTCGATCTATCCTCAAAAACCCTAAAAAATTCCTAAACCTAGAATCCAATATCAATTTTGTTCATGAAATCCGAAATCAATTCATCTGATAGTTGATTATCATCAGGTATAAACCGTTATTTACTAGTTGTGTTGTTTAATTTTGATTTTGTTGGTTATCTTCTGATCTATTTCTTGACCTAACTATGTGAAGTTGAGTCTTATTGCATGTACAGATTTACATTATGTAATTTTAAAAAATGGGTTTATTTAGATTTCAGTTTAATGTTTTTATTGAAGTTGTTATGGTGTTTTGAAGTTAGGGGTTTTACTTTGATGTTTTGAATTTAGGGATTCTACTCTAACTTGTGATGTTTTTTTTTTTCTTCCTTTTGGTATTACATAGAACTTCAAGGCATGGGTGTGTTTTATTGATGCTAGTGGTTTGTGTATGCAAAAATGTTTAACAAATCATTATTACATGTGTTCTTTAAGAATGATGTATGAGCTTTTAATTCTATGCAAAAATGTTTATGCTGTGTAAATGTTTTCCATCTACAATTATAAGAATTTCTATGTAAAGTGGTGATCAATCTAAATATTTGCCATTTTTTTTTAGTAGTCTAAAACCTAATGTTTGGTAGGTAGCATGAGCTAGCTGTGGGAACTTTTAGTTCGTTTGATTTGGTAGGGGATATTTAGCATGTTTTTGCTTCATAGCCATCAGTATTACATGGAGATAGTACCAGACTATGGAATCTAGCTTGATATATTAGCTAATTAAGTTCCCATAGAATGAGTGTGAGATAAATGCTTAATGTACGTTTTATAATCAACAAATAAAAATGATGATTTCTTAATTATATATAAAGCAATGGTGCTCCTGTTATGTTGTTTTTGTAGTGTCGTCTGTGACTTGTTATTTTTCTCGAACTAAACCTCCACTAACTCAAAGTCAGGGTGCTGATGACGTTTTGAATTTTGAAAATTATATGAGATCTTTTCTTTTCTCGTAAATTGATGAGTATTATTTGTGCATTTTTCTCCCCGTTCAAGTCACTAGTATGTCGAAATGATATCTTTCTTAGCTACTATAGAGTTAGTGAGCAGGAAAATACTTGTCCATCTTTTTGTTTAGTTAAATGGACATGGAAACTACATTGGTAGTTCTGAATACCTCAATGGTACGAACATTCGAGTAAGCTTTGAAGTGGTGGTATACCGTATTTCAGAGTTAGCAGTATAGCTCGTATGCTTATGGCATTTGAATTAGGACTGTTGAATATGAGTTTTTATGCCATTGATTGGTTGCTTCAATATTTAGTTTCTCATGTTTTAGTAATTTTGAAGTACAATAGGTAGTCCCTCAACCTATTAAGTGGGCTTGTAGATCAGCTAAATCCACATTTTGGATTTTACCATCGTCAAGTATGTATGCTTGTACTCACTCCTTAATCACCATGTGTCCCAGATGTTATCGTTATTATTCACTAAGCAGGTGAAGTAAGATTGTGCACATTTTTGACAACTCCTCCCTGGATTGTTTGTTTTCCTTGTTGGTATGTGTGCATTTGCTGTATTAAACAAGAGGTTGCCTCTTAGTCGCCATATTTCATAATGCATCTTAAGGTATGGGGTCACATTTAACAATCCCATATGAATATTATACGTCGCTTTTATACCATTCATGCTTTTCTTTCCTTAAAATGTTTTGAGGTGATATCTAATTTACCATTTTCTTGTTTTGAAGTAAGATTCTACAGACTTCTTTTTAGGTTTTTTTTTGTTCTTTTTTTGTTGTAGGAAGATTAGACAGACTATGCATCTGTCTACTCTGTCTTTATTAGTTTTTTGTGGTTTCTATGCTTAATGTAGTTTATCTTATATATATAGTGTTTCTTGTTCATTTTAGTGTCAAACCTTTTTAACTCCGCCAATGCGAATGCGTTGCCGGTCCCAATCCCGGATAAAGGAAGAGGGAGAAGGTTGGTATACTCCTGACATATTATATGGAGTTGCTCTTTTATTTTCTTTTTCAGGTAACTGGTTTCCTTGCACTAGTTTGGTACCTTTCTGACATTGATTTTCTATCATTCTTACTCGGTAAGGGTTCTTTACTTTTCACCTGTTTCTTCTATATCGGGATGATGTTTCAAGTTTGATGTGGTGATTGCAGTTCATGCTTTCTTGTGGAGTATTGAAGAGTTGTTGTTCAATTCGATGCTAACCTACGGTGTTCCTATCTGATTTGTTTTTGAAAGGTATGCATTTGAATCCTCACCAATTCCTATCTGCTGGTGGTTTTGGAGGTATTAACATTTACGCAAGACCAAGAATTCATGTTCCATATGCTTTGCCTACTGTAGATTTCACTCTACTTGTCGGTGACCGCTACCGCACCAACCATAAGGTGCTACGGAATTGGCTAGACTCGAGTAAAGCACTTCCTTCACCAGATGGTCGGATGCGTTCACTCTTCAGCGGTGATCGAGGTATTGTAATCTCATTGCACATTATGATATTCATCCAATGTAATAATATTTATTCTGTACAGTGATGAAGTTTATGATTGAACTGGGTATTGACAATATCTGTTTCAGCAGAAACTTACATGTTTAGGATCACAAATATCGGCCAATCTGTTTCTGTTCAAAGCTATTATGATTCCCTTGACATACACGTGGGCCAATCTGTTTCTGTTCTAGTAAGCTTCGATCAACTGGACAAAGACTACTGCATTGTAGCTTCCACAAGATTCATGAGAGTCAATCTTACCACAACGTCAGTGTTGCGTTATACAAATTCCTAAACTGATGCCTCTGGGCCATTGCCAGTGGCTCCTACATTACTAACACACTGGTCCATGAAACAAGCTAGAACCTTCAGGTACTGAAACCTACGCCATTTACATTCTCCCGGTAGATGAAAATATGTATGATAACCCTCTTTTACATGTACCTTCTTGTGCTGCTAGACTTAGGAATAATATCTTATGATTTAATTTTATTTCGCTTTCTCGTCTTTCTTTATGGCAGGTGGAACTTAACAAAGACGGACCAAAGATTTTGAATATCATGTCCATAAAATGGGAAGTTTATTACTGAACTACAAGATCCTGTCTAGAGGTATCATTTTGAATATCATACTCCCAATTAAACTCATATATTATCAAAGTGGCAGTTCCTAGAGCAAGTGCATTTTAAACAGTATGCTCAGTGGCTGCTATTTGATCTCCAGATGTTGTGTGCACCGTGGCTGCTATAAGAACTCTTTCCACAGTAATATAACAAAGTTGCATATGTGTATATTGTGTATTAGCATGCGCTGTAATATATACCTTGCTTAGATGCTTCTGATTAACCATGCAATGTCTGAATTGATTTTTGTAGTTCATTAACTGCCTCAAACTACACTGATCTTGCTCGTAACTATCAGAATCTCAAGGACCGAGGTTTGAATATCACATTTATATGGTACTAGAAATGCGATAGGTAGTTGGGAGTTGCAACTAAACTTGTGATAACATCATATTAGCATGGTCTAGAGACCATTTTCAATCTAGGAAGGGTTTCTGCAACAATACCCGTTGTCTTCATGAGATGCTTATCCACGCACACCTTTGTGTCTGCACTACCATTGCCGTCGCCATGGGATCACATGTTCTTACTTTGTTTCCATGAGTTTATTTCTGAGTTCCTGGTGAGCTGGTGAGGTTCGAGTCTCCATGTGTGGTTGTATGGGTTACCTGAACTTGCTGAATCAACTTTCTTCTTGTACTTGAGTGGTGAAATAACAAAAAAATTCTATTTTTATTGTAGGTAAGAATGAGTTTCTAGTTCATGCATGAGGAATATTAACCAGATTATTGTTTGGGTTGTTTCTTTTATAGGTAATTCTTGGTGGAACGGTTCAAGTCCCAACTCTTACCGGGGATGTTGTTCTCAAGGTATGTGGAGTTCTTGCTATTACTTTATTGGATGAAAGATCAATTTATTGTGTCTGGAAACTATGGGACAAATCCTGAACTTCCAATCTGTAGTTCTCTGCTCATAATTTTTACGACGACCATATCAATATGTAGTATTTTTTATTCAGTTATGTATTCGAATTTATCCTGTGTAATGCAATTTTATCCCGATCTTGCTTAAGGTGTTCCTCCTGGCACTCAACCTGGTCAGAAGGTTGTACTGAAGAGAAAAGGTTAGAAGAGTATATGGATGTTTTCGAATTTTATGCAAATTTCCAACCTGCATATGCTCTTAGTGATTGAGTGTCTCGCGTATGGAATTGGTATAAATGGCCATACTTCAGCCGAAGTAAATCTTGATAGGGCCATGCGTTTAGTAATGTACTAAAATTGATTATGCTCTATCACCTATGGATTTCAATATCTTTGATGCACTCCATTCGGTCCCTCACAGCCTTAGTAAATTTACTGCACATGTATGGCAATTTCATCTTATATCTATATACATGTTCAAATTTGGCCTTTCTTTTTTATGAATATATCTTGATGGATTGTGATGACCAACCAACCATATGAAAAATTGGGTCTTTTAGTCGATTTATAATGGTGTATGAAGGTGTTTAAACCGCCGGATCTTAATTGTCGTCGGAATTTATTTTTTACCCGAAATTATTGTGTGAATCTAATTTTTTTTTTACCTGTAAATTGGTTTGCAACGTATATAAATGTTGCTCAAATTAGAGTAATAAGTTGCCAAAATTATTATAAACGTTGCACAAATTAAAGAATCCGTTGCTCAAGAAACGTTGGTAAACCGTGACTAACGCTTTTTATCCGTTGCACAAATTAATTTGACCAACGGATATATGTGTTGCACAAATATTTGCTACGCCACATTCCCAACGGATATACGCGTTGCTGAAATTCATTGCAACGCGTATATCCGTCTCAAATCGGAGGTTTTGGTGTAGTGTTGGCACATGCCAAACACACACGCTGGTAGCCTAACTTGCGAACCGTGCAACCTACCACCAAGGCATTCGCACATGCCATTGGCACATGCCAAACACACACGCTGGTAGCCTAACTTATAACCGTGCAACCTACCACCAAGGCATTCCGCACATGCCATTGGCACATGCCAAACACACACGCCGGTAGCCTAACTTGCGAACCGTGCAACCTACCACCAAGGCATTCCGCACATGCCATTGGCACATGCCAAACACACACGCCGGTAGCCTAACTTGCAAACCATGCAACCTACCACCAAGGCATTCCGACATGCCATTGGCACAAGCCAAACACATGCCACTAGCAGCTCTGGCATTGCCACTTACACTCAACGTACAACCTACCACCAATGCATTACGCACATGCCACGCACGCCACTAGCAGCTCTGGCATTGCCACTTGCGCTCGAAGTACAACCCGCAACAAGGGCATTCCGCACATGCCAATGGAAGATGCCACACGCGCCACTAGCAGCGCCACTTGCACTCAAAGTGAAACCAACACTCGAGATATCAACACAAACTGGGGGACGCTTTCCAGGGTTTTGTTTGGCGGTCACAGCTTGCAGCGTACACTACGCTCACATTAAGAAAGCGTGAAAAGGAATAAAGCGGTCAAATAAATGAGGAAATAATGGAGAAAACGTTTTCACCCATAAACACCTTGCGGTTACCACCTCCTCATTATTTCACCCTTTTACTCTCTTCCTTCATAAAGCCAGGGCACGTTTCAATCCCGACTTGTATAAATAGGTCTTACCTATTTCCACCAGCAACAAGTCTCGGTCAGAGAAAATACACACTCTCGGAAGGCAACTTTGCAAGCTCTCCCAAAAGCTTTCATCTCTTGCAAGCTTCCCAAGCTTCTACTTTTTCGATACAAGTCGAGATACTACTCTCCTAGAATTATTCTGGTCTCAACACCTTTCTTTGCTTCTCTCCCCAAATCAACCCTTCTCCTCCACTTTGTGACCGAAGCAAGTCTGGAACGGCCATTTCTTGGTTTAGGCCGGGCTTGTACAGATTGATCTCTCGAATCTATAAAGTGCTCACGTGCATCACATTTGTTTAGGGTTTGAATCAATTTCTCACTCACCTACCGAATTTACTGAAATCGACAGATACGATTTTCACCTATAAACAACTAGGAAACCCACGTTTCCTTACAATTCTCCACCTCGGATCATGCATTCATGCATGAGACGATCAACTGTTATCCCTTCATCTTCGAACATCGATTGCACCATCACTGGTTGCCTACATATCCTCAATAGGAATCAAACCGAAATGTAGTTCACCCAAATTGTTCCGTAGAACCTCCACCGAAGAGAGCAAACCAAAATTGAACGTCACCAACTCGGACTTAACAATCCAACCTACCTATGATTGTAAAATCTCCACAACGGTGAAAAATCTGACCATCTCAAAAAATCAACATCATATGATCATTAGTTATGCAACATCTTGAGAAACACCTTACTCCTTTATGTTCATAACTCCACATTTGATTGGCATGATTCTAGGTGTATTGCATCCCAACTCAATCAGATCATACACGATCTGTGTCCATATGTCACCTTCAAATTTAGTTATAGTCATTATGCGCCCTTGAGCCTTTGCCACCTTTGAACTTGTTCCATACCATGGACACAACTTCATCTTGGCCTTCCTTGCTCCACCTGAGTTAATGTTATGCTCTTATAAGCCACTAACTACAAGTTGCGCACCACATCCGTTATGGTTGACTTCCATAACTAATCGATCAATAAATAAAACTACCACGTAGTCTCCACAAATCCGCTAAGCATTACCTTAGCGAATAATAGTCTTCATCTTCGCCTCTAACTCCAGCTGAGTCAATTTCTTATTTAAACAACTGATCACATACTTGCTCATTTCCATGAGCATGTCCTCCAAAACGAGTTAATGAGAAACCTTGCGTTAGTTTGTCATAAACCAACATTCATGTTAGCTTCCAAGAAACTAACCATCTTGTATGTACCAAAGCATATTGAGTATGACTCTAGCTAACACCAAATACAACCAACTCCGCATTATTGTCATTGCATGCCAATATCGAACTCATCTCTATGAATCTTGCTTTACGAGCCTATCTCCGATTGGATCATGATTCTACGACCATATTTCGCCAATTGAGTTTTACTCCTTCAAAGCTCATAAAATATTGAACAACTGCATATATACAAAACACGTGTCCAAATTCACAGACTTCGGACAAATGATACACCAATCATCTTCACCACTTCAAAGAACCTCAACGGGCTTTGACAACAATGTCCTTTTTACGGGCTTTAACATAATTTTCAAGATAGTCTTTTATCAATTTCATAGCAAGCATGTAGTTTCGACTTCGCGACAGTCAAACCACAACATAATAAGACTTGGATAACATTGTGACTAACTTCGAAGAATTCATTGTTACCTTAGTAACAATATATAAAGTCACATATTCTGCCTTGTGCATATCCATTTCCCAATCTTGCTCAAAATGTACACCAACGTTCGAAATCTGATAATCCGTCCTTCACATAAAGGACCAATCACACCCACCATAATCAAACCTTTGGTAACTTCCTCAAGATCCAAGCAATTGAAAAAAACGTTGTTGTGTTTATTTTCTCAAACTATGTAGAGAAAATAACTTGACGGAAACTATAACGTTGCTAAACCAAAATTTCTCAATAGAAATTTCTACCTTCATATCTACATGCTCTGTCACTATTAAAATTAATTTCAATAACTGTGGCAGACGAGCAAACCCCCAAATATTATCATTGCTATAATGTAACTCTCTCCATCATAAAGTCTCACACCGATCTTCAAGAAACCAAATAGCCAATGGATAACAAAAGGTTTATGGAAAAACACACCGAAATTGTAGCCCATTCAAATCCATGCACCGTGTTTTCTCCTAAGTAATATGCGCTAGCTCGTAGCCACACCTCCACACATATTATAGTATTGTATCTTTATTCTTTAAACTCTTGAAGTGTCCAAGCGATACCTTTTTAATTCCTCACAACGGGTCTTCACCAAAGTAGGAACGTATCCGCAACACAAATAGACCAACCTATTTCTTTTAATGGTCTTGCACTTCAACCATCTCTGATCGACTTCAGATGGTGTACAACCAAAAATAACTCTTCGACTGAACGTCATCCGCAAGAATCAAAAGATCACAAACTATCTAGCTTCTCCATCGGAAATACACTACAAGAAAATGGGCATTTAGTGACAAATATTTTTCCATCAAAAATTTTTTTGTCAGCAAACATACTCGCAGGTGACGAATCGCAAAATTGTTAGTATAAATATTATGTTTGCGACAAAAAAACTATTTCGTCTTTAGAATTGTCACCGAAATTATGGATGACAACAAAAACTTGTCACAATTTTCTCTGTCGCCAATGATTTGTTCAGCGAGAATTTCGCTAGCCACGAATTTTAGTTATACTGACGATGTTAGACACCGGTCGCAAAAAACATAATTTGTAACCACTATTTTGTTTTCTCGTTAAATATATATATGGTGACAATACCCATCCGTCGTTAGTAACTTTTAACCGTGACGTGACGATACTTTGTCGTCATAGTGTTTTGGTGTCTAAAATACTTCGCCACGATAAAATTTTTAGGCGAGAAATACAATATTAATGCTATCAAGAATTTTTTTGCCGCAAACAAGAATAGTCTCTAGAAATATATTTACAGTGACAAAATTTTAGACACAACAAAAGTTTTCCGGTGACTAGATAATTTGTTATCAGGATTACTTATACATTAGAGACAAAAATAGTTGATAGTGAAATATGAATTTACAACAACAAAATTTTACACTAAAACTAACATGGGTGACATATAAAATATTATTATTATGAACGTAGTTTCCTTTTCCTTCAAAGATTATAAATATAGATATTAAAGAACATATCTAGAATAATTTATAAAAGGATCACATTTAAAAATTTCTTTTTCTTTATGGTTGTGAATATTTCCCAAATTCCAGTAAATATATAAAGGTACAGCAAAAGTTCTTTAAAATAATAGCTTTGGGACCGAAAAAAAAAATTATTATTTTAGAGAGATTTTTATTTTAGCGAGAAGAAATTTAACCCATGCAAGCCTAATTGGGATTAAAGAATTTTATTATTTTTGAAAGATTAGTATTTTAACGAGTTTCTTGTATGATAGTTAATACGAGAAATCCATAACGAGAAATTTAACCTGTGCAAGCCTAATTGGGATTAAAGTTTTCCATTTGGTTCTTCTCTCCATTGAATTCTTTAAAGAGATTATTGCACCTGGACTCTAAGATGATAACTTGGTTTCCAAGAGAAATACCCCAAACAAGTACCTCCACAATTCCCATTTGGTGCAAAATAACACATTTTGAAAGTTCTAGCCATAGATTGGATGCTTCCTGGGTTAGGACGTGTATTCTCGAAAATCTTCTCGCATGTAGCCTTCCAAATGTGCTAGAGAACTGAGGCACAAAAGGCAGGGTTAGTATTCCAATCAAGAATCCAATTTTTAACATAAATGGGTATCAAGCCTGAAGACTAGGGGTTGGAATTGCTGACAAACAAAAAGGGTCAGCGTGTTTGGATTGAGACATACATGCTGACAAAGAAAAAGGGTAATGGATTTTCGAATTAGTAAACCATACAAGCGTCATTTGGAGCACCATATATGTCCAAAGATGAGAATCAAGATCATAAGGACAAGTTCCATTATATCTTAGTAGTTTGCAAACCTAATTCAGGAGAAAAACAAGATCATAATGATAGGGTGTAGAATACATCCTATTTACTATCTATTGTTTATGCTTTCTTTGTTATTTTTCTTGTAAATTATGTATTTTACGTTTGTTTTGAGTTTTATAGCTACTTTGGAGTCGCACGGAGGAAAAGAAGAAGAAATCATCCAATTTGAGCAAAAGGGCAAAAAGGTCATTTTACAGGCTATAGATATATGGAGCCCAGTTGAGGTTAAGGGGCAACCCAATTTGAAGGAATACTAAACAAAGATTAGCAATGGTTAAGGGGTAGCTATCCTGGTGTCCCTTATCATATATCATTGGGTGGTCAGATACAAGGTGGATGCAAATAGCCGCCCACATCTAAAACCTAAATTGGGGTTCGTTGTCCGAATCACATTCAATTCATTACAGAATTGCCGAAATTGAGAAAGAGAAAGAGGCGCAGCCATGCTGCATTGCGAGAGAGAAAATCGAGAGAAGAAACTCATGAGTTAAATGAGTCGTTGAGCTGCTGCAGATGAGAAACTGAAATAGATGAAGGTTCTGATTGGTTGTCAGCTAAATTTTGTGTTGATTTCGTTGAATGGATGAATCGGGTTTGAAGAATTGATGACTCTTCTGATGTCGAGAAAGATGGAATTGATGAATTGAACAATGGGTTTTGTGATGTTGAGATTTGGCAGGAGGTGATATATCAAGTGGTTGATGGTGCCGTTGAGGTGATTTAGGTTTGGCTGTCTCGAAACCGCAGATGGAAATCTGAAAGAGGAGATTAAATGGGTTTGTTGTAAGCCTCGGGTTTGATTTGAATTAATGAAGTTGATTTGTCGATTCAATGAAGCTACAAATGATTGGAGCCGGATTTGGGGTTTGAAGAACTCGTGAATCGAGCTCGGTTGAGTCGTTATTCAATACAAAGAGAAGAAATTGAGATGGAAGATGTGGGAGTCATTGATGGTGCAAATTGTGGCTAATTGAAGTTGATGTGCTTGGTTTTGAATCGAGTATGCTCGTTTAGAGATGGTGAACTGGGTTGTGATGCTACAAGTGAAGTCGTCGTGGTGTTAAAGGTGCAGATGTGTTGGTGGTGCTGAAATGATGGTGGTTGGATGGTAATCGAGAATGAATGGGTTCGAATCGTACAACGGGTTTGATCTAAGATTGAAGCATAGCTGGGATTGGTGTCATCAAGTTGCGTAATGGGTCTCGTAAAGGAAAGAATTCGGATAAAGAGATAGAAGACGGGTTTTAGTGCCGTTGGTTGCATTCTCGCTGTCGCCGAGGAATTCCAGCTATGGATATGCTGGGTTAAGGCTCTGATGGTGTTATGGGATGGCGTTGAAGTGGATTTGAAGCTGCAGCTGTTGTGACTCAGTATAAGGCTCAGATGGGAAGTCTGCTGTCAGAGTTAAGATGGGATTGTAATTGGAGACACAGAGAATAGTATTGATGTTACAACTGATGAATGCTTGGAACTGTGAATGTTAGATGTATGTGATTTGGTTTGAAGCAGGAGGTGATGCCGCGAGTAAACCATGCCGTCGCCGGCACAGAATTGTGGAATGGTGCCTCGAATGAATAAATGAATGTGTAGGATTCTTAACAGAAGTGAAGCGAAGAGGCCCAATGTGGCTGAAATCCTAAAAACAATGAGACTCACGACTGGGTTCTGGCGAGTCAACTCCGCGATCCAGCCGATTCCGCGATCCAAACCGATCAGACAAGAAGCTTGGTCAGACCTTAACTTTGACGAACCGACTCAGTCGACTCTTTTCCCTTGACCCTTGACTAATGCTTGACCGACGGTGATCTGCTGACCGTTAGTCCTAATCTGATGGACTGGACGATATTCGTCGATTATTCCTCGATCGACGTAATTTTCGGTGGTTTGCCAGGACGGATTTCGCCACAATACCGCTTTTCCTCCGAGCAAAAATTTCCGTAATTTTCTATGGACTTCTCTCATGGGTGTGAAGACTTGGGCTTGGAATTGGATGGAGAATTGGACTCAAATTTGGAAAGAGAAGATGGAAGAGGAGAAAGACTTGAATTGGAAATTGAATTGCAAAAGGAAAAGGATTCTATTCCTTGGAAGATTTGGAGAATATTGAAGCCTATAAATAGAGAAGTTTTCTACATCTTCTACACACATCTCTACACACACAACACTTTTCTTTTCTTATTCTTTGTGTGAACTTTTTAACATGAGTAGCTAATTTTTATTGATTGAGGATGAATTCCTAGTTCTTAATATGATTTGAGTTTTTGTTTTCAATTCTATCTTGAGTTTTTCACATGATTATCGTTTGTTTTTACTAATAGGAATGATCTTAAAGACATTCATGATTGATTGATAGATTGTTTAGGTGGCCAACTAAATTGATTTGTTAATTTGATCTAAAGCTAGTGAAAGTTAGGAGATAAGTAATCGTTTTTGACTCTTTACATAAGTAGCAAACACGATACCTCATGAGGGATTCCGTGGAGCAATTGTGTGTAGAAACAACGCTAGAAAGTGAACCAAGCGAACCGAGTTTAACTACTAGTACTAAACCTAAATTCATAAATCTTAATGCATTGGGAATTACATCTTGTAAGCGAACCTCGTGGTGGTTCTTTTGAATAGAATCATAACTAAGCGGACCTGTTACTCGTTGAAATTAGGGATTTTGGGGCTAGCTAAGCGTACTGCTATCCTACGGTTGGTGATAATCAGTGACTAATAACAAGTAGAAAAGAACATAACTTTAATCATTGTTTTGCAACGAAGAAGGATTCCTTGATCTTGTCTCTCTTATTGCTTTCAACTTTCGATTTTAATTGCTTTGTTTATTTTCTTTTGCTTTTTATACCCCCTTTGTGACAATTTTTACAACTAGAATCTCTTGCTCCTCGTGGGAACGAACTTGACTTCCATTATATTATTTTTAATTGAGTGGAAACATTAATTAATTTGATTGCACCTACGACACGCATCAAATTTTGGCGCCGTTGCCGGGGAGCAACAAATGATTTTAGTTTTTTTTTATTTTTCTTTTTGGTTTATTCTTGCTTTGTTGGATACTATACCCTATCTAACTTGGTTTTTTGAATCTTATTTCGTGTATTGGTTTTCCATGTATGGTGGACAAGAGCAAGCATATTACAACAATCAATACGGTTTTCAACCTCAACATTATGGCAACTTCCAACCATCCTCGATACAATCAAAACCAATCTTTTGGCTATGATCAAATTCCTACGAACCTTATGGATATTCTCATACATATCAACAACCTTATGACGGGTATGTAAGTGGACAATCACAAGGATGGGAGGATAGTTTTGTTTATGATCGAAATTCTCTAGTTTTGCGTATAAGATGTTCTGTTCATGATTGGGGATCTTCAACAAAAGTTGCAAGAATCACATCGAGAAATTCAAAGGAATTCGGAGAAATTATACGAACAAATTAACCAACCTTTTAGAGACTTTTTTGATGACGCAAGTGTAGATTACTCGAGCCTTGATCTTAATAATGATCAATCACCTATTCAAAAGGAAGAGCTTGAGGAAGATGCATTTATTGCTTGGAAAAAATTTCTTAGGGAAAGATGTGAGTCCGCGGAAGTGTATGAACGTTGCAACAATGAGGAAGTTATTCCGACCGGATCATAATAACGATCCTTCACCTATTCAAAAGGAGGAGATTGGGTATGACTTACCTATTGTTATAAACGGTAACACCCGCACAAGAAGATCTTACAATGTATACACGATGCGAGAATCATTTTAGTGAATGGCCCGATTCCGATGATGAGAATGTTGAAGAGATGATGCTAGAGGATGAAACCACATTCATTGATTTTGTGGAAGACCCAATTGAACTTGCGAATGATTTTAATGATGCCGAGACTTTGGTTAAGGTAGAAAACGACGAAGAATGGTTGCAAGGTTTAATAGAGGACCACGATATACAAGAGGTAAGTAATTCACTCGACTTTTTTAAGGATGAAGAGGATTCTATAATATAAGAGATTGTGCAAGGTTTGTCTAACCCTTTGCATATTGATTCTTCTCCTTTACCTCTTATTGGTTTGAATGTATGTGCTTCGAAAGTATTTTTGGATGATTTTGTTTCTAGATATCCACCATTGGAAACACTTGATGCTAACACTATGCAGGTTTGCCAAGAGGAACACATGGAAGTTCCAAAATTCTATGTTCTTTATACACTTCCGAGTGTGGACGAGAATAAGTGTGGGGAAATTTCAATCGAGCGATAATTTCACTATTATTTTCTTGTGCTAATATTTGTATGGAGTTATTGTTTTCAAAACAGTATTATGGGTGGATCCTCAAATTTTCGTGATTGTTAGTATACGGGGAATGAATCTTACAAGAGCCAAGTCGGGCCGTCGACTTTAAAACAAGCGCTTTAATGGGAGGCAACCCATAGGTTTTGTATTTGTTATCTTTTTGGTTTTTGTTATTTCTTTTCTTGTTTCTGATCATGTTAAAATTTCCCACCTTGACTTTACTAGAGGATTCAATTACATTGAGGACAATGTAAGGATTAAGTGTGGGGGAGTGGTTAAGCATGTTTTTAAAACAAAAATTAAAAAAAAATTAAAAAATTTAAAAAAAAAAAGTTTTTACTTAAAACCTTCAACTTTTAGAGATTTTAGAGTCACTAGCATACTTCTAGGTATGTTTACATAGAGATTTTGACCGACATAATTGAACTTGGGAATGTTAGAGAACTACATTCGGATTTCTTACTTGTTAGAGTGTTAAATAATGGATTTAATCATACCGGTGGATGCGAATTTGGTGCAGGGAGAAGGGCATTATTAGAGTTGCTGATGAATCATTAGTGGAGACTACCCGTATTCATATCATGTGAGGCACCGACCGAAATTTTCCATCTACTAAAGAGCTTCTTTTGAGTGTGTGTCACCATACGTTAACTCCGGGTAGAATGGTGAGCTACCCAACCTCCCACCAATAGAAGCACTACTCTTTGATCTCTTGAGTGCTAATTTTGTCAATCATAAGGGTGACGTCTATAGATGAAAGCCTCCTTCTTGTAGTTCGATTTGCAGTTAGCACCATTTTCTCTCGCGACAACAACGGATCCATAGAAACACATTCATCATCAACAAGGAGCGACATCAAAATCTACAAGGAAAGTTGGAAAAGTTTAAGGTTTACAAGCAACGGAACGAGAAAAAGAGCAAATTAAAAGGTGAGAATTTTTGAAGTTTATGATTTCAAGACGATACAAGTTGTGAAGAATCAAGCGGTAAAATACTTCTCCCACGGTCATGGTTGTATTTAATTTCTCTTGTTTTGTTTTCAAAAAAAAAAAAAAAAAAAAAAAAAAAAAAAAATCATATATAAAAAAAAGAGATAAAAAGAAGAAAAGAAAAGAAAAGAAAAAAAAAAACAAGAGAAATATTTGTTTTGTTTTTATTTTAATAAGCCGTGGGAAAGGAAAATTTATAAGGAAGTTTCAAGCGACAAGGTTTTAAGGTAAAAGAGTTACAAATTGTTAAGGATTTATGAAATTCAAGGGTTTATCATCAATAGTTGAAACCGAAGACCATGAAGATCAAGACGAGGAGCCGGAAGACGCTTTCTATTGGATACCGTGAGAGTGGTGTTATCATAATTGGCGATCGGATGTGAAGGTGAGTAAGTAATCTCATCCTCAATAATATATGGTTGATTTCCTTTCTTAGAGATCGTCGAAAATGGTTTTTCAAAATATTAAAAGATGTGGGTTTTTAAAAATATTTCTAAGTTGTCCTTCCCACCATTCAACGTGTTGCAGGATTTTTCTCTTCATTCCTACCGCACACATGTGAGAACCATAAAAAGCCAGTCTTTTTGAGTGCAATTATCATAAAATCCTTTTTGGTGAGGCGTAAGTCGAGGCGAAATGCTTATTGATCGTTTCTCAAACACGCGTTCTCTCATTATGGTGTGGTTATTTCTCACTCAACATTTAAGAATGAGAATATGTTCTTTAGTATTTCTAACTTTTTATTACTAGTATGCAGTAAACTCTATGTCCTCATAACTTTTTGATGCTTGGGACGCTTGAACGCTTTGAAGTTGTGAGTTTTTAGTTTGATTTGCTCGAGGACTAGCAAAGTCTAAGTGTGGGGGAATTTGATAGGGTGTAGAATACATCCTATTTACTATCTATTGTTTATGATTTCTTTGTTATTTTTCTTGTAAATTATGTATTTTACGTTTGTTTTGAGTTTTATAGCTACTTTGGAGTCGCACGGAGGAAAAGAAGAAGAAATCATCCAATTTGAGCAAAAGGGCAAAAAGGTCATTTTACAGGCGATTGATATATGGAGCCCAGTTGAGGTTAAGGGGCAACCCAATTTGAAGGAATACTAAACAAAGATTAGCAATGGTTAAGGGGTAGCCATCTCGGGTGTCCCTTATCATATATCATTGGGTGGCCGATACAAGGTGGATGCAAATAGCCGCCCCACATCTAAAACCTAAATTGGGTTCGTTGTTCGAATCACATTCAATTCATTACGTAACCGCTGAAATTGAGAAAGAGAAAGAGGCGCAGCCAAAAGCGAATTGCGAGAGAGAAAATCGAGAGAAGAAACTGCGAGTTAAATGAGTCGTGAGCGGCGCTGATGAGAAACTGGAAATAGATGAAGGTTCCGTGATTGGTTGTCAGCTTCTAAATTTTGTGTTGATTTCGTTGAATGGATGAATCGGGCTTTGGAAGAATTGATGACTCGTGATGTCGAGAAGATGGAATTGATGAATTGAACAATGGGTTTTGTGATGTTGAGATTTGGCAGAGGTGATATATTGAAGTGGTTGATGGTGCTGTTGAGGTGATTTAGGGTTTGCTGTCTCAGAAACTGCAGATGGAAATCGGAAAGAGGAGATTAAATGGGTTTGTTGTAAGCCTGGGTTTGATTTGAATTAATGAAGTTGATTTGTCGATTCAATGAAGCTACAACAGATTGGAGCCGGATTTGGGGTTTGAAGAACTCAGAATCGAGTTCTTGTTTGAGCCAGTTATTCAATACAAATGGAGAAGAAATAGGAGATGGAAGATGTGGAGCGATTGATGGTGCAAAATGTGGCTAATTGAAGTTGATGTGCCGGTTTTGAATCGAGTATGCTCTGCTTAGGAGATGGTGAACTGGGTTGTGATGCTACAAGTGAAGTCACAGGTGGTGTTAAAGGTGCAAGATGTGTTGGTGGTGCTTTGCCGATGGTGGTTGGATGGTACCGAGAATGAATGGGTTCGAATCGACAACTGGGTTTGATCTAAGATTGAAGCATACTGGGATTGGTGCTTTGTCTGAAGTTGCGAATGGGTCTCAGAAGGAAAGAATTCAGATAAAGAGATGAAGATGGGTTTTAGTGTCATTGGCTGCATTCTCATACGCCAGAGGAATTGAGCTATGGATATGCTTTGGGTTAAGGCTCGATGGTGTTATGGGATGGCAAGAAGTGGATTTGAAGTCTGCCTGTTGTGGACTCAAAGATAAGGCCCGATGGGAAGTTTGCTCGGCCGAGTTAAGATGGGATTGTAATTGGAGACACAGAATAGTATTGATGTTACAACCGATGAATGCTTGGAACCGTGAATGTTAGATGTATGTGACAGGTTTGGAAGCAAAAGGGAGGTGATGTCGCTGAGTAAACCGATCGTCGCCTTTACATTACAGAGAATTGTGGAATGGTGCTCGAATGAATAGATGAATGTGTAGGATTCTTACTGTGGAAGCGAAGGAAGAGGCTCGAATGTGGCCCGGAAATCCTGAACAAATGAGACTCGGGTCGACTAAGTTCTCATGTCAACTCTCATGATCAAATGATTCAAACATCCACCGATCGCATCAGCAGCTTAGTCGACTCCGACTTAGACGAACCGACTCAGACTCTTTCTCCCTTGACCCGCCGATCACAGATTGACGAACGGTTGACTGTTTGACCGTTAGTCCAATCTGGGATCGACCGGAATATTCGTCGATTATTCCCTCGACCGACAGAATTTTCGTGTGGTTTGGCCCTACCGCTTTTCCTATCAAAAAATTCCCGAGAATTTTCTATGGACTTCTCTCATGGGTGTGAAGACTTGGGCTTGGAATTGGATGGAGAATTGGACTCAAATTTGGAAAGAGAAGATGGAAGAGGAGAAAGACTTGAATTTGGAAATTGAATTGCAAAAGGAAAAGGATTCTATTCCTCGAAGATTTGGAGAATATTGAAGCCTATAAATAGAGAAGTTTTCTACATCTTCTACACACATCTCTACACACACAACACTTTTCTTTTCTTATTCTTTGTGTGAACTTTTTAACATGAGTAGCTAATTTTTATTGATTGAGGATGAATTCCTAGTTCTTAATATGATTTGAGTTTTTGTTTTCAATTCTATCTTGAGTTTTTCACATGATTATCGTTTGGTTTTACTAATAGGAGTGATCTTAAAGACATTCATGATTGATTGATAGATTGTTTAGGTGGCAACTAAATTGATTTGTTAATTTGATCTAAAGCTAGTGAAAGTTAGAGATAAGTAATCGTTTCTTGACTCTTTACATAAGTAGCAAACACGAGACCTTGCGGATCGGAGGGATTCCGTGGAGCAATTGTGTGTAGAAACAACGCTAGAAAGTGAACTAAGCGAACCGAGTTTAACTACTAGTACTAAACTTAAATTCATAAATCTTAATGCATCTGTGGAATTACATCTTGTAAGCGAACCTCGTGGTGGTTCTTTTGAATAGAATCTCGATAACTAAGCGACTCGTTACTCGCTGAAATTAGGATTTTGGGGCTAGCTAAGCGCACTGCCATCCTACGGTTGGTGATAATCAGACTAATAACAAGTAGAAAAGAACATAACTTTAATCATTGTTTTGCAACGAAGAAGGATTCCTTGATCTTGTCTCTCTTATTGCTTTCAACTTTCGATTTTAATTGCTTTGTTTATTTTCTTTTGCTTTTTATACCCCCCTTTTGTGACAATTTTTACAACTAGAATCTCTTGCTCCTCGTGGGAACGAACTTGACTTCCATTATATTATTTTTAATTGAGTGGAAACATTAATTAATTTGATTGCACCTACGACACGCATCACATAAGGACACATCATATATGTCCAAAGATGAGAATCAAGCGCAAGGAAACTATCGATGTACAAGCTACTCAATCATGCACTCTTCCATTAATGCAGTCTTTCATTAAGCTGTAAGAATTACCCCCTAACAAGATCCTTTGTCACACACACACCACATACTTCCGAAATCACTCCAATCAAGTAAAAGTAAGTACAAGAAGAGATGGCATATGAAAAGAAAAATAAAATCATTTTCACCGGTTTTTCTAGATGTAAGGCCATCCAACATGATTTAAACCATGAATCCATTCATTAAACAACACAAAAAAAAAAGAGAAATAAGATGATGCATTCATTAAAAGAAAAAAATCTTCTCATTGAAATAAACAATCAAGCTTTAGAATCTACTAATAAATCGAGAAAATTAAAGAATTAACAAAAATACGGAAAGAACAATACCGTCTTTCGGAGGTGATGTATATGAACTTTGTGAGTCAAGTCAATGATCTTAGGGCTTTATTTATAGATGAGAAAATGGAGTACCGAGCGGGAAGGATCCCGTCAAAGGAATTTTTTCTTTTTGATTTGCATCCCGCCAAAAATTGAGAAGTTATCCTAAATCGAAAGAACCCACTAAAACCGGTATCTCTTTAATGGTTGCAACCGCATCGGTTTTTTTTTTTTGTTCATCCATATCTTCCTTTTTTTTTTTTTTTTTTTTAATGTCCATGTTAAATGGTTAACGACTGCATTCCAACACAAGCTATTAGTGGTTGTATGAGAAACTAAGAACGACATGGACCTGAGGAAGACTCCGAGTTTGTTGTTCAAGTAAATATGGGGTGCGAGAAATTAGCCATGAAATTGAGGTGTTGCTGTTGAAATTGAGTGGTCGACGGAGAAATTATAGGATTAAGATACAGTAATTTTTTTTTTAAAAATAATACTCGTTAAAATAATAATCTCTCTAAAATAATAAAATTCGTTTTTCCAATTAATTGTGTTAACAAATTCTCTTACCAAAAATATAAAGGATAAAATATCACCAATTAAGATAACCAGTATTTTCACCAAAAATACATTTTTTTATATATTTTGGAAACAAAATTTGATGGAATCAATTTATAGCAAAGACACGTGTCAAGAAATGATTTGTCCCCCACGCCCCCATCAGAAAACGCCTCCATCAAATATTTTTCCCAAGTAGACTTGCACAGGTTAAATTTCTTCTCGCTAAAATAATAATCTCTCTAAAATAATAATATTTTTTCGGGTCCCAATTATTATTTTAAAAGTTTTACTTTAGGTGGGTTTTTCCGATTCGACTTCGCATAGCAAATTGAGCTATAAAAACTCATACAAGAAACTTCTTAAAATAATGTATATATAAATGTATTGTTAGATTAGAAAATCTGCTTTATTTATTTCTGGTTGATCATAATGTACACCAGAGGTCTATCTATAGCGATGTGAACCATTGTATGCCTCGTGTCATTTCCGTTTAGCCATAATATTTATGCCGGATCTCTAAATGCATCATTATACCAGAAAATATGTTTTATTTCATATATGGTTGATTAGAATGTAGGCCCAGGTCTATCTCTAGCAATGTGAACCAAAAGCATGCCTCGTGTCATCTCCGATTAGCCGGATCTCTAAATGCATCATTAGACTAGAAAATATTCTTTATTTCATATATGGTTGATCGGGAATGTAGGTGGAGGTCTATCTCTAGCAATGTGGAACTGTAATATTCATCATCAGCTCTCCTATCACCGAAATATCTTTTATAAATCTACCGATTTATGCACTTAATTATATTTCCTCGCCTAATTTAAAAATGGGTTCTCGATTAAAAATTAGATCGATCATGTTGGTCAAAAATAACAATCTTCATACGAGTCTTCGATTTTAATATAATGTCACAATCTTATTCTTTATTAATTCATTTAAGAATTCGATTTTGTTCATCAAATTTCATATAAATCAAGAATCTAAACTTGCGATAAGAATTTTAATAAACTCACCGATCACATTCTTCGAATTTACGCAAGTCAAAGATCGATAATTGTATCTTATGTTGTATTAGGCGCTAGGCGAGGTGAGGCGCCAAACCTAATGCCTAGGCGCGCCTAGGCGACCACTGATACGATTTGTGTTATTTTTCCATTATATTCAGTACTTCAGTAATTAACCAAGAACATCATGTTGATGAAGATCGGTACGTCAGTGATTATATTAACCAAGAACTTCTTGCAGTTCAAGATCGACACTTAAGAGATTGCCATCAGGATGTTTCTGCCGTACAACTTAAGGAACTTTCTCTTGGTTGTGTTCGCTCCTTCTGATCAAGTGTTGTTCTCTATGTACTTGATGTTGAAGATAGGAAATCCATACCTTTGAAGCCATGCCTTTTATACCCGATGTCAATGTTTATAAATTTCATCCTGAAAAGCTTCTAGGTAAGCACATCCTATAGTGTTTGTTTATAGGATCACCCAAACTTAAATTGAGTTCACCCCTTATCAATAAATTTCGTAATGGCAAAATTGCTCTCGAATAATAGGGTGATAACTAGACATTCGGTAGTTAGTGTACATTTATCTAATGTTAGAAGAATTATTTGATTTTTTTTTTTTTCGGATTTGGAGTAGCAGGAACATAATCGGTACATAAAAATCTATTTTACCTACCGATTATGGTAGAACCAAAATTCGGAAAAAAAAAATTTTTGCTAACAATAACTAAATGTACACTAACTACCGAATTCATGTTTAATTTCTGATTATTGAAGGGTAATTTTGCCATTACGAAAAAAAAGGATAAGGGGTGAACTCAATTTAGGTTTGGCTGACCCTATTTTGCTTTATTGTTGACCCCTAATTCGTTTTGGGTGACCCCTAAATTTGTCCTAATTTATATTTTTTGGATTTTCATCATGCGTTATCCCCACACTTGTCTCAATCCTTACGAATACAAAACCAATAATCTCCACAACCGTAAGAGGATGCAAAATATTTTATTTTATTTTATATATACAAAAACATAAAGGTAAAGGGTTTTTCCTCTCTCAGTTTGTTCAGTTTCCTCTTTCTCTTCTCCCCTTTCTCTTTCTCTTTCTCGGTCTGTTATCCTCTCTAACTCCGCCTCAACCAAATCTCGTAACAAAATTTCCAAATTAAAGTCTAATAAAAACGAACTAGAATATGTAAAGAAGAGATCACATACATGGCGTTGGATCTGATCCTTGGGAGTTATTAAGAACTTAAACTCAAAGATTGAAGAAAGATCTAGGGTTTGTTTGATCTTCTCTTAAATCTATATAGGTTAATTTTCGTAGTTTATTTTCACTCGGGTTCATAACGATTATTTCATGGTTGAACTATTTGAGCGTGTGTTATGATTTACTTCATGTAAAAAGTCTAAAGATGGGTTCAATTTCAGGTTAGACATCAAGGAATTGGTATTTTATGGTAACTTTTTTACTATTAGCATTAGTGGTCTCAACTGTTCTCGTGGCTAATTAGAATTATAGGGTTTCCGGTGTTAATTTTGTTTGTTGAATGATGCAGATGATATAGTTTCTAGTGGGAAAATTTGGGGGAAAATTTCTTGTGGCCGAGGAAGATGATTCATAAGGTTAGGTTATTACAATTAGGACTTGTGTCCGTTTCTCTAGATTTTGAGTAAAGTCTTGAAATTTTATCATCTATAAGGAAGTTGGCATTTGTGGAATGAATGCTATCTCTGTGGACCTATGGTTAATATGTGTTTTTGAATTGTGAAGTAGAATAAGTAGTCTGATCTGCTACTTAACCTCCCCAACCCCCCTTTCTGAAACCAGATAAATTCAAGTTGAAACACAAGAAGGTGATGAGCAGAGAAGATTTTGGATTAACTAACTTATGTAGATGAAGCCATTAATCATTGGCCTCTTAGATGCAAATTCAAGTCTGCTATAGAATTTGTGTTTGTTAAGGTTTGTTTGTGGTTTAATAACCAATTTCATATGGTTTTGATGTTTTTTCTTGTTGATTTTACAGATGATTGATGAAACACATACAGCTGGAAGACCAAACCAATGCTGATAGGTGAGACCCTGTATATGTATTGGCTTCAATTTTCTGCATCTCCTACTATATATGCGTCATGATATAAGACAATAAGTCTTGCGACTACTATTATCTGCAAGATATTACTTTTTTCTATCTTCCTAGTCGTTGTAACGGCATTTGCCGATGGAACTCTAGTCAAGTGTACCCTAGTGTTACCAACCTACTTGCAGGTCTGCATATAATACTCTTTTGCTTGTTATAAAGTTCGTTTTATATTTTGTTTCTTCACTAATTAACAAATGTCACCTGTTTGATTTTTTGCGTGCAAATATGGAGTTGCTCTAGCAGTTTAAGAACATAAAGAGGTAAATGCTTTATCATTCTAAAATGTCGAGACTGGTAGTGTTTGATGTTTAGGGCGTTAGATTTCAACATTTACACCAGTCAAGATCAGCATTATTCTTGTTATTCTTTACTTCGTATTCCTTTTGGAGTTCGATCTCCAAGCAACCAAACATGAAATAGTTGTTTGAAGCCTATTTTCATCCCCATCTGACTGTAAATGTTACCTGGTCTTGATAGGTGTAAATGCATCCCTTTCACAGTCTGGCTAATGTCTTCTTGTTGGTCTGGATCTACTTTACCGGTTCTCATTAAGAAGCCGTACAAACATCGCTACCTCGGAACCGGTGCTATTTGGTAAAATTCTCCCTTTTCCGGCTTGCCTTTTTCTGCATTACTGCAATGGATTTAAGGCTAATAATTTCATTATGAGTTTGTAGTTCCTTAAGTTTCCCAAAGAATGTTCGTTTAAGTTCACCTAAGGATAATGCTATTGGTGTGTTAATTTGATTGCCTAAAGCATATGCAATCATGCCTTGTCGTGATTAGCTCATGTATAGATTGCTTCAAAGTTTGGTCCCGTGTTTGGTCAACAAAGCGGGTCAATATTGTGTACAATTACCCCAAGGATAATTATGTTGCAATGTTTTAGTTAGTATGTGAACAAATTGTTGTGTGAATGGTCGATACTTAGATTAGCATACATGCAATCTTTTTATTAGTAATCACTTACGTAATCCGAGCATGCATAAAAATTAATATCGATGTCCCCTCGCAACTATGTCCGTAAGTGTGTCTATTTTCTATTGTCAAGTGCTTGATTGAACATGGTAGTCTTTCTAACAAATATCTTGTGTGTGCTGCAGATTCTTGTCAGTGTCATTGTTGTGATGGCATTGAAACTTTTTGGGTAGTGGTAACAAGTGGATTGTGGCAATTCCCCGCTATAATGATGCGTTAGGCTGCTGATTTTTTTGGTTGTGGGAACGCAAGTGGGTTGCTTGCTTGGAAAATCTATCGGGCTTCATCTCTGTGGTTTTTAAGTTGAACCAGCCCAACCACTTCCTAATATTCCCGACTAATTTAAATCCACTTTGTGTTTCTCTCATCTCTTTTAGTTTTAGATATGGTGATGAATTCCTTGTCTCGTATCCGTTGATCTCGTTTTGTGTAAATGACCCGATGTGTTAGTAAATTTTATGCCTATCTACAACCCCGACAAGGAAATAAAGAAGGTATAAGAAGAGCAAAGAGCGTGTAATATCACAATCAATAAAGCGAAACATCATTTCTAGTTCTTTTTTTTTCTGTTCCATTATTCAAATTGTGGAGTCTTAGTGCTCGTTTGTGGAGTCTTTAATTTCAAATGCTTGTGATCGTCATGAGAATTTTAAGGCCTCAAGGGCGTACATTGTCGGAGTTCATGGGACGACAAAAGCTTCAAGGGCATACGTTGCCGCTTTGACGTGACGAAAATATCAATCTATACATAGAGAAATGGAACAAATTAAGGAAGCCCAATGCAAGTTCCGTGCACAATGCACTCGGTTAAATATTGGTTCTTGATCCAAACATTCTCCAACCATTGAAGATTCGAAGCTGCTTAGTGCTTGGTTTTATGGTACTCTCTTGTTTTTAGGTAGAAGTTACATGAGTATTAGTTTTCTTCATTATTTTAGAAGTGTTGTCTTTTAAATAATTTAATCGGCAGCTATGAGTGCAATTACTTCATAAGTTCTCAGAATATTATCCTTTCTATATTATTTTTGTATTTTAATGAATTTCAAAGTCTCATTTGTTGCTGACTATTTTGGAAACAAACATAGTTGATTGCAAAAAAAAAAGTTTTCGCAGCGAATCTACTTTGTCTTCAAATAAAATTAAACACAGTTTATCCTCTTTTTAAAAGAATTATTTTGAGACAAAAGAAAAAATATTAGTCTCCCAAAAAATATTTATAAAGACAATAGATTTCATCCACGAAAAAAAGCTTTAAGGGACAAATAAAATTTGTCTATAAATTTTTTTACAACGACAAATATATTAGAAAAAAAAAACTAATTTTGCCACAATTTTTTTCTGTCACTAATATATTTTTATTCCGAGACCAATGTTTTTTTGTCTATAAAATGAATATTTGCAGACTAAATGCATTTGTCTATAAAAAAATATGGAGACCAATTTTTTTTGTGTATAAAACTATATTTTAACGGTTTAAATGTTTGTCTCAAAAACCATTTTTAAAAACGGCGGTACCGATCATTCAAAGCTCTCTTTGGAGACAAACACACTTGTTGTTAAAGTTTGATTTAAAGGCAAAGTACTTTGTCACTGAAACTTATTATTAGGACAAAACTAAATTGTCATGAAAATATTTAATGAGAAAAAAAAGTTATCGTCAGAATTAATTTCAATGACCTAATTTTTCGACGTTAATTTTGAACTTTCAAGACAATTTACGGTAGTCATCGAAAGACTTATACAACGACAAAATTTTTGGTGTCACCTAAATTATCTCCCGCGACCATAAAAAGTTTCCACGACAATGATTAGCCGACAATTTTTTTTTGTTCCAAATTTTATTTCGCGACTAAACATGGTAGTTCTGTGACAAAAATATTTTTCTCCAAATGCCCATTTTCTTGTAGTGATAGTATCAGAGAAACTCCAGAAAACATTGTTCTACCTGACACAATGCCATAATCAACACAGACAAACAAACCCTACAAACTGTGTCAAAAAACTTCTTCTTATAATAATAAGAATGCATAGCTCCACCACAACCAATATCACATCTTCATCCAACGATCACTGTCCTGCAACTATTTGTAGCCACGTGCTTCAAATACTAAGACTGAATATCAAGGTCTTCACTTCTGGAACATATCACACCCTGGCCAACGGACAATACATCCAAAAAGAAACCTACTAAGAGATTTCCCAGATCCTTATTGTAACAAACAATTAAGGTAGAACGAGTATGAATTTATCTTCGTATTCTTCAACTTCATGTTAAAGAAAAACAACAACATGATCTAACTGATGACGGTTAATAAACAAATTGTTGTCTCCCTTGGTTTGGAACAATAATGAGACTTTGACATGATAATATTACATATTTACTTCCACCAACATATAAACCAACATTTGTATCCCAACTACGATTTTCTTGTCTTCTTGTGTCTTGCCAAGCAAACACCGATTAATTGAAAACCAACCTACGAAGGTATTTCAAACAGTTCACAAGAATACATTACGAAGTATAGAGAATAAATAAACTTACTTGAAGCCATGCATAGGGTTTCTGCTCCAATAAGAATCAATGCCAAATCTCCAGTATAGAGCACCAAAAACATCAAGACCACATCGAATGCATATTACCTGATATAATCCCATTCCTTCAGAAGTACACTTTACTTTGCTTTTCTTTGTTCCAAAAATTCATGAAATCAAATCCTACACATATTTGATATCATCAAACTCTGCATCTTCGGAAGCTGTAACATCAACTCCTCACATACTTGATGAAACCAAATCCTTCGTCATCAAAATTTTCTTGCAAATCTAAAAAATCCAAAACTTCTCTCTTCGAATCTTCTATCCAACCTAAGCTTTGATACTAATTGTTGGGGTTCAGATCCATCTACGAGCTAATTTTGCGGAAACATATTATCTAACAAGAAACACTTGATCTCCCGGATTGCTCCATGAACCTTATTATGATCTAGGATAAGAAGAAGAGAAAGAGAACCACATAGATGCAAGCCATAAAAAAAGCAACAAAAGTAAAGTACTCACTAATTTTAACGTGGTTCAACAACATACACAATGTGTGTAATATTGTCTACATCCACCAAACATCTATGACCTCTTTATTCATTATAGAATGGAGTAATTTCAGTGTTTTCTCCCATGGAAACTCTTAAGAGTTGATTAC